>JAKMXA010000087.1:0-177534 GCA_025328625.1 Colletotrichum sp. SAR11_240 | reverse complement strand
CCCCCCCCCCCCCCCCCCCCCCCCCCCCCCCCCCCCCCCACAACACCGCTAAACGGTGAATGTGCCTCTTGGTTTAAGGCCCAATACTTAGCCACATTTGTGGCCAACCCGGATGACTGACCTACTCATTCCCAAGCTTTACGCTGTGACTTCGGAAATGACAAGGTTCTCAAACACACCCGTTTGCCTCTTTTCCTTTCTTTTTCCTCTTTTCTTTTCCTAGCAATGTTTGAATCTCGAACTGGTTGATAGTTTCAAGCTTCATGTGTGAACGGCTTTCGTGGTTCCATGCTATCTAGATACACATGCTTCCAGTTTCTTATCGAGTTTTACTAACCGGGCGGACAACTACCTGTATTAGGTCTAGTAGTTTAGTTTCTACTTTTACTATCATTGGTCCTATTCTTAACCTTCTCTCTGTTTCTATTGTTATCGTTATGATCGTTATTATTATCGTCGTTGTCGTCCTTGTTGTTGGTGTCCTCGTTGTCTTCGTTCTCGTCGTAAATATACTATCCGCCCGGATAGGAAAACTCTTCTTATCAAATACCGCTGCCTTCTACTAGCATACCTCGACAAGACCATACATCATCAAGCCGAGGCATGGAGTTTCTAACTTTATGAAGAAGAAATCTTGGCAGTTTAAGGACTACGTAAGTAATAGAGTGAACATAAACAAGAAAAACGTTCCCTTTTGGCCGATGTTTGGCTGGTCACGCCTATCCTGCTCGCAGGCACCTAGGTCGTTGTAATGTGTCTTTCACTGTACATCAGAGAGATCCAACCTGCTGGTTTATATACAGGGACTTGAAATATTTGATACCCACAGGGAGCCATGAGGCACTGGGTGACTGGGTCGTGAATTCTTCATTGCGTAGATTCCCCCACTTCGTGGACCCAAAAACGCAAGTGTCGGAGACCCTACCCACACCACCAGGACCCACGACTTGGAGACTTGGAGTCTACAACTACGACTTGGAGACGTGCTCGAAGACACATTCCGGACCGCAGGAACACACTCCACATGACATATCACATATTGCTAATCCAATTGACTCGCTGCTTGGCGCAGAGGTCCTCTTGATGAATGAGGTACCTGAAAAATCTCTCGTGAGCCCAATGACACTCCCAGTTCCATGGCTGAAGCAAGACTAATGCCAAGGAGGTTTGTAACAATATTGAGAACAAACAAGAATACGTTGGTAGCTGCAACACGCGTTATTGTTGGACAACGCCCACTTCAGACGTCATCTGACAAATTAGTCTCATCATCGCTACACGTAGAATATGCTGTGAGAGTTGTAATACGATAGCAGAGAATGCCACTGGTGACTCAAGCGTCTTCTTCGTCTACTGACTATAAAACGAATCGTTGAGCAAAATAACTCTCACTCTTTGCGTCAACACACTTCCTCTCAGAATCAACCATCAAGCTCCAATTACAACATGACGTTGCCCGAACATACTTCAGGATGGATAATTCAGGGCACCGCACCTAACGATGGCTCGGCAGCTCTTGTCTGGAAACAGAATTTGGACCTACCGAAGCTCTCCGAGCATGATGTTCTCGTTCGATTCCACGCGTGGTCTCTGAACTACCCTGAGATCGCAAGTAAGTTCTAACCCTGCCAATCCACGTGACCAATGACATCCATAAGCTGACTGTCATTCAAGTCGCCACTGGAACTTACCCCTGGAAGCAAGACAACCCAACTGGCATTCCGGGTTCTGATGCAGCAGGAGAAGTCGTCTATGTGGGCAGCGGTGTCAAGAACCTTACTGTTGGAGATCGTGTATTCCCCATCTACTACCCGAACTTCGACTTTGGGTCAGCCCCCACTGTCGATACCGGGCGAGGTGTCTGTGGTCTAGATGCGCCGGGGGTCTTCTGCGAGTACGCTGTTTTTGATCAACGCGCTTTGTCAAAGATGCCGAAGAACCTTTCGTACAAGGAAGCAGCAACTCTTCCGTGTTCGGCGCTGACTGCATGGAACGCGTTGTACGGGCACAACCCGATCAAGCCTGGATCCTGGGTTCTCGTGCAAGGCACAGGTGGCGTGTCGATGTTCGCCATCCAATTCGCCGTTGCTGCCGGGGCCTCGGTGATTGCCACGACGTCCTCAGAAGCGAAGGCGGCGCTCCTGCGCAAGATGGGAGTCAAACACATCATTAACTACAGAGAAGATCACGAGTGGGGGGAGACGGCCCGCAAACTCACTCCTGGAAGCCTTGGCTGCGACCACGTCATTGAAGTCGGCGGGCCTGCGACAATCCGCCAGTCTTTCCAGTGCGTTGCCCGTGGCGGTGTCATAAGTGTTATCGGATTCCTTGCTGGACAGACTCAGGGGCCGGAGGATCCGACATTCCTCGAACCCTTGGTTCGGGCTTGTGTGGTTCGCGGCGTGGAAGTTGGAAGCCGACAGCAGCTTGAAGACATGATCAAGGCTATTGAGTGTCAGGATATCAAGCCTGTGCTGGACAGCGTCGAGTTTTCACTGAATGAGCTTAAGCAGGTATACGAGCGAGTTTGGAAGAGGGAGCACTTTGGAAAAGCCGTGATCACTGGTATTTGAGAAGCTCGTTGTCTTGATACCTAGATTACGGGTGCTCAGTTAGTCCTATCACTATGACTTTATGCATTACGTTTAGACAATGGAATTCATCGTCAACTTCCCATGCACCCTTAACTTAGCCATCGAGTGTTCGAGGGGCAAACAGGAGTCGACTGGGTTCTTGCTCTTTCGCGTCTCCACAATCCAGCTTGGCGTCGGATAATCCGGTGAAGGCACCACCGCTCAGGGGTTCTCCGGGAGTATTGCTAGGGCACCCTTTCTCTGAACATCCGGAAAGACTTAAACCGTTTTTTCCTGTCATTCAGGAGCAGAAGTAGTGTTTGCAGAGGCTACCGCTCAATGCAAGCTAGCACAGCTTGACTTTAAACGTACGAAAAATGTGAGATCAACCGTAAGTTTTGACTGTTTTCTTACAATCCGAAGAGACGTCATTGAATAGATCTGAAAAGCATGCGGCGTCAATAGCTGGTCTTCTGGAATCGCATGGTTATCATCAACTTGATGCACGCGACACTGTTGCATCGCTGCAGCGCAGCTTTCGAAGTGGGCCATGCTTGTTTAATGGTAACTTTAATTGAGCTTCACCAAAGAGAGGTCTTGGTCTGAAGCAAGTCGCCAAGACCGTGTTTAATCAAGGTACATCGGAAGCAGCCAATGAAGTGCTCGGATTGCTGGGTTTACTTGACTAAATTTGCGTGAAAGGGCAAGATTCGGAAACCTTAATTATCTGTAGCTCATTAGTCCAAAGTGCCAAGTCTCGGAGCTGTGTCTGTTTGCAGCGCTTTCAATCATTCAAGGGGGCACTACTAGGCCTAATTGTTCGGGATTGTTCACGATGGTGACACGAGTGACCGGGTACAAAACCCAAAGTCCAGTCAGAAAGCGCCTCATGTTCCACTGTCGCCGACATTCCTCCCTTCTTAAAATTCTTTTTCACAGTTTGCCGCCTGTGGGCGCACCGTTTTGACTGCCGTATGCTCCCGCGAGAATCTTCGCTCTTTGGTCTCTTGATTGCCGTATTCCTTGTCACTCAACAATCCAGATCCAGGATAGAGACTGTGCAATCATGGCGAAGCTACTAGCAACTTTGTCAATATTCCTTGCGGCGTTGCAGATTGCCGCGGCAGCCTGCACTCACCCAAGCGTGCGGAAGCCTTGGTGAGTTATCATCAGCCTGTTGATTGCCCTGGTCAATAAGCTGACTAGCGACTTACTCAGGACATCACTGACGGAGGATGAGAGAGCTTCTTATGTGAATTCGACGTTATGTCTCATGGACGCGGAACAGGCTCCGGCCCAGGTGGGAAGCTGGGGTGCCAAAAGCCGGTGGGAAGAGCTGCTTGTTGCGCATATTGCCCAAGTCAGATACATCCACACAGTTGTGAGTGGACCAAAACATTGGTTGCATAAGAGCATCTCGCTGATGACGGCTTCTTACACAGGGCGCGTTGTTTCCATGGCATCGCTGGTACACCAAGATCCATGAAGATTTGCTTCGAAGCGAATGTGGCTACACCGGCCCGTACCCGTAGGTCTCTTGCTCATGGCATTCTTAGATGTACGAATTTCCCTACTCACATGAACGCGTAGTTATTGGGATGAGCAAGCAGATCAGGCCATCAACCCTATTCAGAATGCGAGCGTCTGGGATCGCCCTGCCTCGAATACTTCAGCCGTCGTTGGCTTTGGCACTGGACGGACCGACCAGGACAACTGCATTCTTGACGGTGCCTTTGCCGGATACCGTGTAGAAATCTCAACGCAACTGACGCGCAACGAGACCGGAAGCTGTCTCACTCGCGGTCTGAACCAGACTGCCTTCGATACAGTTTCACAGAAGAATGTTATAGAGCCATGCATGGCAGTGGAGTCTGACGACTATGCCGAGATGATGAACTGCTTGGGAAACACGCCGCATAGCGGTGGGCACCTCGGTGTGGGCGGTATTGTAAGTTGAGGGTTTCAGACAACAGCAGATGTCTTAGTTAACCAAGCGCCAGATGAGAGACCACGCCAGATCCCCAGCCGACCCAATCTTTTGGCTGCATCACACGAACTTCGACCGCCTGTGGTGGAAATGGCAGGCAGCCAACTTGACGTCCCGTCTGTATGCTATGGGCGGTCCGAATGTGGCAAACGGCCAAATCTTCATTGATGCTCAGCCCACCATCCTCCCTATCGAGGCCTTCGTGCCGTACTTTGGAGACGGTGGCAACATTACGACACTGGATCACGTCATGTGGATGCCTGGTCTGGCTGAGAACATTACAATCAGAGATGCGATGGATATTAGGAGCGATCTCATGTGTTTTGAGTACGTCTAGATGATGCACGTAGTGAAGTGCTGTATGGTGGTACAGTCTCGATAGCAATGAGACGAATTTGAAGGGCTTGATGACGTCTGTTTTTCATTCATTCATTCTTCTTATGATATGAGAGAGAGACTAGGCTAACCTGTTTGTGTCATCATCGTCTAATCCAGCCCAGGCCCGCTTGCACGCAGCCATTACGCTACTTTCTCTCGTTGAGTCTTACATGAGCATCATGTTCTGCTTTTAAATGGAACTGACCGTAGCAATTATGCACTCATAGTACGAGTCGTCCTCGGGTGATTATGTTCAAGGTGTAGAGAGCTTCGTGCATTGCTTGCACTTAACGGTTTTCACAACCTACTTGCGTCCTGTAAGAAATCCGAATTCTTATTCTAAGCAGAGCACCTTTTATCTATCCCAGTCTATAAGTCAAAACAAAACCAAACCCAAGTCTATCAGCAATAAAGCAGTACCAAATCTAGTGTAGCCACGGTGGCCATTGAGGATGCATAGTCAAGTATGCGTCTAGGCAGAGGCCTTTCCCTTTCCCTTGCCCTTGTCCTTGCCCTTACCCTTTCCCTTGTCCTCGGCCTTGGGCTTGAGAGCGCAGTTGTGGGGGTTACCGCTGCCGTCGGCGTTCTCCTTGGCGCCGATGCCGCAGAATTGGAGGTTCTTGTTGTAAAAGACACGAATGGGGCCGGGAGAGTTACCGCCCTTCTTGGCGTTGTAGTTGTAGGCCTTGCCCCCAGGCAGGACGGGGAGTTCCCAGACATCACTGGAGCAGCCTGAAGCGAAGGTCATGACGTTGCCCAGGTTGCCAAAGGGCTTGGGGTAGCCACTGGAGCCCTTGGTGGTCTTGGCGGCGGCGACGTCGCGCATGGCGTCGGCGAGCTTGATCTCGCCATACAGAGCCTTGTTGTTGGCGGAGCCGGCCTTGCAGACGTAGACGTCCTGGAATGACGAGGTTAGCAATCTCAGGCATGAATGATGGTAGAATGGCCGAGTTCAACTTACATCGCCGGCACGGATCTCAATGATGCCCTCTCCGTTGTCAGAAAAGGAGACCGGCGAGGCAACAGCCACAGAAGCGGCGAGGAGAGTAAGAAGATGAGTGAAGGAAACCATTTTGATTGTTGGAAGGAGTGTTGATGTCGTTGGAGACGAAAGAGTGTGGTGATTCTGTCGTAAGAGAGTGTATTGAGTGAAGAAAAGGAGTGTGGTGAAGCTTTCTGAGTTGTGAGTGAATGATGAGCTGGATGAGTGCATTGAACGGGTGACTTCGAGGCCTATTTATCTTCTTCGATGATACCTTCGTGATGCCAAAGACCGCCAGTCCGTCTCGCCATGCCATGCCGAGCCACATAGATGAGCTTTGGTCTTGGTTCACAGCCCATGTTGAGTCCATTGTGAAACTATTTTCAGATGAAACTACCCTTGTAAGTCGATTTGATAGAAGTTCAAGTGCTAGCATAAATCAGCGGGCATTACTCCTGGGCCTTGGCACGAACTGGTGGGCCTGTCGGGCAAAATATTTCACTAGGTTGTGTCACATCGCTATCGTTTTGTGTCTCGCCATGTTAAACGTACACCTTCCGGGAAACACAGAAATGTTCTAATTTTTTTTCATGTCTTGCCCCGAATTTGAGCGATCTCCGATGATGGCAGCGTTTCCCAGTTAGGACAATTTCATGCGCTATCTAGTCCCTGCATTCAGACGATTCGCTGAACAGAGGAGAAGCAGTTCGATTCCAGACATGTCGTGACGGGTAGTGTTTGTAATACGACTGGAGATTGAGCAGACTGGAGAAAGAGTCGATGAAATGCAGTGCAAAGGTCCTCAATGATGACAATTCTCTTGAACGCTGATCGGATGCTCCGTAGTTCTCCACAAACCCACTTAGACTGACCGACGGGCGAATTCTCGCGAACCCCTCTCTCGGGCCGCTCCCATTATTCCAGAACAATGTCGTGATGTTCTTCACCAATCAGGCAAGTGCGTTTCAGAAAGATGGCCCGCCACGGATCGCGGCAGCAGGTCCAGGTGTAAGCTGAGCTCTTAAGGTTTGGCGCCAAGTCTGTCAAAGGTCCCCGGTATTTGAACATTTGGACGGTATCGTGGGCCTGGCAAGCGGCTGTGCCATACCCCGGACGTATCTGCCGGTCAGGCCGACGGTTGAGAGCCGAAACCTTAAAATGAGGCTAAGAGGTTGTCGAGCGCTGTTGCTTGGGGGCTAATGAATGATCCGCATCATCCGAAGTCAAATGCCAGAAGACGTGATCCCTACTCAATTTTCACATTGACGGCCTGGAGCTCCAGGCCTTGTCCGATCTCGCTTTATTTCTCGTCGACTGGCAGTTTCCATGTTATCTCGATGTTTCTGGGCTGGTGCTTTCGAGATGTAAGAATGTCACTGACTCACTCGGCGTATCTTGCTCATCTCGACTAGCGGCCTGAGCCAAGGCCCCCAAATGGAGCCGCCTGGTATTAATAGATCCTGACTTTACTGATCACTTCCTCGGCGACAAATACCTTCTTCGAACACTCCTGACATCAGGAACTATCATCGCTATTTTTCAATTGTGTTCAGCTAAACAAGCAGCCGAACTTTCCGATTTTTCAACGCCGAGACGTGACAATGTCGCCAGTGAAACTACAGCTGGAAGACCCTGGCGCCCCCGACTACGCCGGTGAGGTCATCGACATCCTCAATCCTGCCATTGCCTCAAGCAATCCCTCATCCCAAAAAGAGGCAGCACTGGCGATTGACGCACTATGCAAAAGAGAATGCACAGCAGCGGGTTCAGCAGGCGGTTTCTTGTGGTGGTTCTGGGATCTGGTCCACGACCTCTCACGCCAGCTTCCCTATGACAGCGAGGAGCAAGACCGATTGGCTGCAGTAATCAAGAATCTCACTGATCTGCCACCTAGAAAGGTCAGCTTGGGAGAAGAATGGGGCAGTGGTGATGCGAGCACTGTTGAGCTGTGGACTAATCTACCCATGTTTGGCAACACATTCCGCGAAAAACTTGATGACGGTATGCGATACTATCAATCAATATTAAGTGCTAGTTTGCTGACGATGGCCAACCCACAGACGACTCTGCAGCATCCTCAGAAGATCTCAAGAAGAGTAGACGCGTCAATCTCGATGCTTACGCAGCACGGGTTGCAGGTCTTTGCCATCTGCCCTTCGAAGTCTACGCCATCTGGGCTTTGGTGGATGCGTTGGAGGACGCAAGCGCCGATGAACCAGGTCCTTCTCTAGAATATCAGATGGCAGGGAAAGCTAGAGATCACAAGCTCATAAGTGCTGCGGCATGGATCATTCATGCCGGACACCTCCTGTCCGGACGGGATGAGCAGATCTCCGGGGCTACTGCAGGGACTTTCTGGAAGCAAGGGCGGATGCTCAAGGGAACGGATGGGTTGAGCCCTGAGCGGTGGCAGCTGTGGAAAGGGAGGTTTGCAGTCTCTAGGGATGCCGACGGTCTGGACGCAGAGTCTCGCCGTGTTGCTGGACAGGCGTACGCCATGATGGAGAAACTCGAGAACGAGTCCCCGTGATAGCTCACAGCCGTATCCAATTGAAGTCTCGATGCATAACAGCGCTTAGATCAACTTAACCTGCAGACAGGTGCAGTGACTGGCTTGAAGCTCAGCAAGAGCTGATCTTGGTGACCAGAAAGACCATCTATGAATCTTTTTGACTGAGACTCACGTATAGTTAGATTCACCGAGATGTTTGATCGCGATTGCCATAAGGAGCGGTATTAAACGAGAATGGCCGGCTTTAGAGTCGCCGAGGATGTGTCACTTCGTTGAGGTCGCTCGAGTTGTGGCCACCTATGCCAAGCTTTTCGAGGAACTGCCCGCAGCTTTGAATTGGCTGTTCCACGATCAAAAGGAAGAAGAATTGAGGAGATTCGAGCACCAACTGCTACCATTTGGGCACGCAAATTTCCCAAAGACCCGGCCCATTATTGACGGGACGGCCAAGAATGATAAATGCCTCCATAAATGGACAACCTGGAAAAAGCAAATATTATGGGGATGGGTTGGAGAAGCCCACTGGCCAATGAGCAACCAGAGTTTGCTTACATAACACACAATGTGGAGTCGGTGAAACCTTCTGTCGCGGCCCCTTTATCGCGTCCTCATGGTGAGATTCGACGACGACCATCGCACCGCCTACACTCACAGCCATGGTCAACTTTAAGCCGGCCCGGGATGAGCTTGTCGGAAACCCCCGCCCTGCATCCCAGCAGGCGAGGCAGGCCGCGATGGACTACATCAACGATGAGCGCAATCCCGTCGTGCTCGATGATCGGTGGGCCCCCAAATACTACGTGGTCTACAACCTGCGGGGACCTCAGGCGCACGGCAGGAAGTACGGCATCTTCACGAACTGGAACGATACCAAGGTCCAAACTGAAGGCTGCAAGAACAAAAGTACGTGCAGGGACTGGCTGTGTGGTCCGTCCGCCCCACCATGCTAACGTGTGGGAATCAACCCAGACACTACTGCTTCGACTTTCGACCAGGCTGTAAGTGAATACCTCCATATTCGTGAGCTAGGAGACTTACACACATTAGATGAATCTTCTAGTAGAGGGGCTGGCCCTCGAGATCGACGATGGCTGTTTGTTGAATTATCCCCCGGTACATCCAAGTCAATCCACCGTACCCGCCCCTACACCTGCGTCGGCGCCTGCCCCGGTCAAGCGGCCGAGGGAGGAGGAGCACGAGCCTGATCCGGAGACTTCAGCTGCCTTTTTTGTTGACTTGCATCGATCTAAAAAGGTCAAACACGAGGAAAATTACCAATCTGGTACACCTCAGTCACCAATCATGGTCGAGGATGATTCCGATCAGGAGGCAACTGAAGAGGGGCAGAATTTCCATGAGGCCGCAATCAAAGGGGAGGGGGCTTTTGAGGACGAGGAAGAAGCAATGAGGGAAGCTGAGGGATTTATACCTCTCAGTGGCTACTCCAGTCAAACGAACGAGTATATCAAACGCGAGAATGATCGCCGGGCAGGCGGGGAAGACCCGCCAGTCGTAGAGGAGGCCCCAGAGCTTCCCCTCTGTCCTGAACAGCAGCACGCCCTGGATCTGGCCATGCAGGGCCACAATCTCTTCATCACTGGGTAGGTCCATCACTACGGAAAAAGAAATCCAGGCCATGACTGACCCCTCTCAGATCCGGCGGCTGCGGCAAATCAGTCCTGGTGAAGGCCCTCAACAAGGCCTTCGACGCCCAGGAGAAGACTGTCTACCTCGTCGCACCCACAGGCCAGGCCGCTACAAACATCAACGGCAGGACAACATATTCCTACGCCGGATGGAGCACCACCGCCCCGGCGGAGACACTCAGGACCCTCATCCAAGAGGCCCGTCGCAGAAGCGTGTGGGAGCGCATCATGAGCACCGACGTCCTCATCATCGACGAGATCAGCATGGTCGAGAGCGAGTTCTTCAACCGCCTCTCCGACGTCCTCATTGCGCTCCGACGGGAAGCGTTCCTCCGCAGCTACCCCAATGTCGTCGAAACCCAGACCGCGGAATCGGTGGAGCGACCATTCGGCGGCATCCAGGTCATCGCCGTCGGCGATTTTTGCCAGCTGCCCCCAGTGCTACCGTTCAGCTACTGCACTGAGGAGGTGGCGTATGACCAGTTTGGCGGTACTTCGACGCCGTGTGGGAAGATGGATTTCGACAAGAAAGGCAATCTGCACTTCTGTCCTCGAAACAGGGAGCACCCCAGCTTTCGGGATAGCGAAAAATGGGCTTTCAACTCGCGGACCTGGGAACAGTGCAACTTCCAGTAAGTATCATGATCCGTACAGACAGAGGACGTCGACCTGACATACTCGGCAAATAGATACATCCATCTAACCAAGATCCATCGACAAACCGATGAGCGATTCATCACGATGCTCCAGAACATCCGCCTCGGCCACACAACTGACGCCGATCTTGACGTCCTGCTGCAGCCTCGCCAAGTCAGGGATGGCATAGCCCTGTTCAGCCATAAGCAGAAAGCCAAGGATCACAACAACCGAGAGCTTAGCAAGCTTCCCAGCCGGCCAGAAAAATTACTTTCCGTGGACTACCCTAGAGACCTTGGCGACAACAACGACAAGCACCGTTTCGACAAACAATTGACCCTCAAGGCCGGCATGCCGGTGGTATTGCTGGCTAACGTGAGTTCTCCCCCTTCGCCGCGCCATCGCACACCTCGTCCCAAGGTAAGCTAGAACAACGTACTAATGGACGACTGGCAGCTCGACGTCGAGAATGGTCTCTGCAATGGCAGCCAGGGCAAGCTCCTCCGCTTCGTACGGACGCTGCACGAACACAACAAACCCAAAATGCCCGAAGAGAAGAGTTACAAGGGAGACCACTACGCCTTCGAGCTCGCATGCGCTAGATACGACCAAATGACCGACTACATTAATGGCGCATCAGGCGTCGAGGGTTGTGAGTCCTCCCCATGTCCCGAATTTCCCAGAAAGCCGTAGCCACGAACCGCTAATCCTCGTCCCCAAAGTCCCCGAAGTGATATTCGCAAACGGCCAGCGACGCGTCATCGTGCCTTACTGCAACATGCACGATATCGAAACAGCGATGGAGCAAACCCCCCACGGGTCGAGGAAGGCCCTGACGGGGTACTCGGCGCGAACGCAAATCCCCCTCGTCCCGGGCTGGGCCATGACCATCCACAAGAGCCAGAGCCTGTCGCTCGACCGCGTCATCGTCAACCTGGAGGACGTCTGGGACGGGAGGCAGACGTACGTGGCCCTGAGCCGCGCGCGATCGCTCGGCGGTCTCAAAGTCATCGGGAACAAGGCCAAGATGAGGAGGACGCTGCCGCTGGACCCCGAGGTGAGAAAGTTCATGAGGGAGGTAGAGCGCCGAGCGGCTACGGTGGCTACGGTAGACGAGGCGAGTGGGTAGTCAGCTCTTTGGATTGCGGGTGGTGTGGAATGGGTTCTGAAGTGCTGTGGATGAGAGCGGGTGAAGGAAGGTAAAAAACACCCCTTGGGCCCGTTCCGAGCTGAGTTGGCTATAGGGGGGTGGGGGGGCAGGGGGGGAGCGTATGAACCACCTGACTGGGCACTGGTCTCCAAACTCGGTGATGATTTTTGTTCGTGTAAGGAGTATTTGGCAAATTCTGTAGGATACCAGCTAAAGAACTGAGGCGAGGGCCTCGGCGGCAACGAGTATGCGCTCTCCATTCGGCGGTGCTTGGGGGAGGGGGGTAGGCAAGGCTCATTAATGCGCACGACCGACCATACATGTGAGACTCTCTATGCATTTGAATACCGTGAATCTTCACCGTAGTTCTCGAACGAGTCTTGTATGCAAGTTCTGAGTTGTAGGTTTTGATGAATGAAACCAACAGCAGCGCTTGGTCACGTGCCCAGTTTCCGGATATTTGATACCCGGATACGATGATTCGTTTGACAGCCTATATCGACACGGCCATGAACCTCACTCCCTGCCAGGTCCGAACCCCAAAATTCACTACTGCACAGAGCAATTCCGATGAACACCCAGACTAATCAGAGAAAACGGGTCCTAACAGCCTGCTTGGCGTGCCGGGCGAAAAGAACCAAGGTAGAGCAAGTGCCATGAGCGCCAGATTCCCCACCACTCTAATCACCATGCTTTCAGTGCGACGGCAACCCTATCCAATGCTCAGCATGCAAGTATCGGGAGTCTGATTGTGAATACGTACATGCCCCGAACAATCGCAAGTAAGTCCTTCCTCAGGCTTCGTGGGACTGTGGTTTGTTGCCAGGTGGAGGACGGGCTGATAAGGTCGCGTGCAGACCGCCCAAAAAGGAATACGTTGCTGCGCTGCAGGCTCGTGTTAAAAGCCTCGAAGCCGACCTCGCCCGAGTGCGGGGCTCCGGTGAGGGTGGTGACTTTGCCCCCGTTGCTGATACCGAACCCCGGGAAGCCGGCGACGAAGATGAACGGATGTCACCAGAGTCCACGGCCAGCCACGGCACATCTGGGACAATGTCAGTGGCGATGGAAGAAGTCACTGATATCCTCGGGCGCTTTGCTATCGGGGACGGGGGTGAGCTCTGCTACTTTGGCTCCCGAAGCAATTTGAACCTCTTGAGGAGCGCGACGATCCGCTCCACGTCGAACATCGAGATGCAGCGCAGAGGCTACGAGGCAGCCAAAGCCCAAGTAGGACTCGTTGTAGCGTCCCAGGACCTTCAGACGCACCTTCTAGATTCATTTTGGAAGTGGCAGAACTCTTGGCAGTACATTGTTTGCAAAGCGCCGTTCCTGCAGGATCTGAGTAGTCACCCGGACAGCCCCTTCGGGCGATTTTGTTCCCCTGCCCTATTTTACGCCATCTTGGCACTTGCTTCGAGGTACACCGATGATACACGTGTCAGAACTGATCCGAACGATCCAAATACCGCGGGAGATGCGTTTGCGGCCCAGGCCCGGGTAATGCTGCACTATGAGTGTGAAGCGCCAAACCCGACAACCGTCCAGGCTTTAGCCTTGACGTGCTTGCGCGAGATGGCCGTCGACAAGGAGGCCCTCGGGTGGATGTACTGCGGTATGTGTGTGCGAATGGCTATGAACTTGGGGATGCACCTGGACTGCTCGTCGTGCCTCTCAGAGGGAACACTCAGTGCTGAAGAGGCCGAGGTGAGAAACGTGACATGGTGGGGATGCTACGTGCTTGACAAGTATTTGAACCCGTTTATTACTTAGCGATGTAACCGTCACTGGCTGACCTGAAAGCAGGCTTTTCAACATTGGTCTAGGGAGGCCGTCCATGATCCAGGCGCGGGACGTCACAGCTGAACTGCCGAACACCTGCTGTGTGGAGGAGCTGGAGCCATGGCAAGGCGCATCAAGCTTAGTCAATCCTATCGCGACTGCTGCGTCTCACAGTATCACAAATGCTATCTATACTTGCAAACTCTTCGGCGCCATGGGCGACATTCTCGACGCTATGTAAGCCTCATATCCCTACCTAGTACATTTTCTGGAGATATGTGTCAACATCAGATCCTAACACACATTTACATGGAGCTACACTCCCTCAGATAACAGATCCAGGATCCAAACCGAAAGCGTGGTATCAGAAGGTCATGTCAAACTTCTCAGGTTTTTGGACGATTTGCCGCCCTGTCTAAAGATTTCCAAATCTTCACGTCACCCTTTGCCTCCGCATGTATATCAACTTCAGTAAGCAAAATCTCATACCATATTGTGTCTTATCCGTTTGACTAACACAACGCATTCTTCAATACCACGTCATCATGGTACTGCTTCATCGCCCCTTCCTCAAATCGACTGATTCTTCCCGGGAGTTCGCCTTGTCCGCAGCAGGCCAATCAGATATCCACACAGTGGCGTGCCGCAAAGCTGCTCAATGGGTCGCCAGGATCTTTCGGATATACAAGAAGAACTTTTCTCTTGTAAGTATGCAGTCTCTCACTGGGCTGCCGTTGTTGCTGATGATTACCAAGCGCACAATACCAATTTCTGCGGTACACTGCGCCTTCACGGCCGCGGTGATATTCCTGGCAGACGCCACGTCGGGGGACAATAATCTTCGAAAAGAGTCTTTAAAGGACCTCGAAACTTGCTTCGATAGCTTGCAGAGCATGAGTATCCCATGGGGCTGGAGCAAGCGTGCCATATCTGCGTTGCAACAGATCGCTAGACGGTGGGACGTCAAGATAACCAGCACAGAGGGAACTTGTGTTTCGGATGAGACAGCCATCTACCAACCTGGTGGGGATGACGAAGATTCTTTTTCGCGCCTTCTTTCTGAAGCAACCGCTCAGCGATCGACGGACAGCTGGCTGGACCTGGGCACTTACTTGAATCACCCTGCAGAGTGACTTGGTCGTCATTCCATATGGCTTGATCATCACGAAGTGGGTAACCCTGCAGACTCAGCATTGCGTACTAGCTTTGTTCCATTAGTTGTAGTATGGCAATGGATGGGTTGCTTTACCTTGCTCTCTGACATGATTGACTCATCTTCTTGTTACTGACTTATGTGTGCAATATGTTCACATAAGCAGCTGGCTTCGTGTCCAGCACCTAGTAGTCATGGACCCCACCACCCAAGGCAAGAGGAGACTCCAGACCAATTTATCAGGGAAGAACTAGGCATCCAGTCCCATAACCAGCCGATATACTTTTACCCCAGATTTTCTGAAGCTTCCCCGCAGTGGGCCCTGCATATGCCATCCCCCGCAAATGCTATCCGGGCATGCATTACCCGAGCGGTTATCCGGGTCAGCAACACCCGGATTGAATCATGCATGATATCTCTTCCTATCGATTGTGCCTGCAAAAAGAAGTAACATCTCTTCCCTGCGCCCGATGTTCCAATTCCCACATGGGTACTATCAGTACAAGGAACCAAAGTACTCTGATAGGGGAATAGGATGAGACAGTACTACTTGCAGAGGATATTTGATCAATCATGGTATGATAACTGCAAAGATGTCCGGTAACTTAAAGAGCGTCTTCCCCGGCCACTTGGAACACTCGGCTGGAATTCTACATCCAGCATTTGCGAAATCCTCCAGCACATTTTTCTCGTTTGATTGTAGCTCTTTGAAATTACCTTCATCATGTCTATTCGTCAATGGAAAGCCGCCGTATGCCAGTCGGAGCCTTGCTGGTTCGACAAAGACGCCACCATCGAGAAGTCGCTGAAGCTCATCAGGGAAGCCCGCAGCAACGGCGCCTCCCTGATCGCATTCTCAGAGGTCTGGGTCCCCGGCTACCCTAACTTTCTCTGGTCGGGAAACTACAAGGAGAACATCCCACTCGTCCAGAAGTACATGCAAAACAGCATTACAGCGTACGGAGATGAGATGCTGCGGATTCGCCAGGCCGCGGCTGAACACAATATCTACGTTGCCTTTGGCTTCAGCGAGCGTGTGGGTGCTAGTCTGTACCTGGCACAGGTGCTTATCAACTCCGAAGGAAATATCCTGCTTCATCGGAGAAAGACGAAGCCGACGCATGTCGAGCGGACCATTTTCGGTGACTCGACGGGCGACTCCCTGACCACTGTTGTCGACACGCCCCTGGGCAAGATTGGAATGCTGAATTGTTGGGGTAAGTCTTTCACGGGTCTCTTATTCAAAAGGCCATCACGCTGACCCCATACCCAGAGCATCTGCAGCCTCTTCTCAAGTACCACACCTACTCTCAGGGCGAGCAGGTGCACATTGCCGCATGGCCTTTCAACGGCGAATTCAACGGCGGCATCGAGCCGTGGTCGCTGTTCGGCGAGGCCAACGAACTCACCGCGAGCCGCATGTACGCCCTCGAGGGTGCCGTATACGTCCTCTGTACCAACCAGCCGCTGTCTGCCGAAGGCGCCCGCCTCAACAGCGAGGGCCAGGGCAGCGCTGACATGGAAAGCTTCATGCTGAGCGGTGGCGGAGGCCGGGCCGCCGTCTTTGGCCCGGACGGCCGGCAGCTTACCGAGCCCACGAAGCCCACCTATGACGGCCTCATTTACAGCGACATTGACCTTGACAAGATCGACTACGCCAAGACTCTGACGGACTGCGTGGGTCATTACTCCCGGCCCGACCTCCTCCGTCTCGTGGTGGACGACCAGCCCAAGAACTTCGTCACGAGGGTTTCGTCGGACAAGCCTACCAACTCGCCCTACATTTCAACTACAGGGGACGAAACTCTGCTTTCGACTCACAAGACGCTTCGCGAGATTCTTCAGGCTAGAAACAAATTGGAGGATTCTGACGGGTCCGCTGTCGACTTTTCGCAACCTTAGGTATATCATAAAGCTAGCTTAGGACTTCTGCTTCTCAGATTTATACGAAAGAGGAACCGATGTAAACATCCTGACACCAAACTTGAATAGTATTCCGTTCACATGTCGCCTCAACGGACCACCGCGTGGACAAGTCATAACTCTAATACTCTTATTCGTAACTTCAACCTTAGCCTGCGGAAGTAAGCCTAATTAAGTAAATAGAAGTCATTAAGTAGACCACTTCTTAGCAGTTTCAGTTGTCTTGAGGGCTGGGCCGGAAGCATGGCCGTACAGGAGACTGTTGTTTACAGGGTCCTCAGACGATGCGAGTGGCTTTGTCATGAGCTAGGTGTGGCAGCAAACCAGACCCGATGAGAGACCTACTGGCCGAGAGTCGATGCATGTCAGAATGACTGGGATGGATGCTTGTGAGGCGTCCAAGGTGGGTGGGCTTGGTTCAGAATCATTTCATCTGACAAGCAACTGTCGCTTAAAAAGTAGTCTCTGCCGATGCGATTTGCACGGAAGAGGTGAGGTCGCCTTTCCCAATATGATCGAAAACTCCGGCATTCGATGTCGCGTAACCAGTCCCGGTGACCAACGATGGCCAGCCACTGGTTGATGGAATGTTCTAATCCTTTTTGCGGCAGGGAGAGAGCAGGAGTCAAAAAGCCGTCAATAGCTACGAGTGGCGCGGCCGTCTCCAAGCATTTGTAAGACTCAAGTAAAGGTACGGAGTTAATAAGGAGCTGATCAGGCTACCAGCTTCTATTGAACGCCAAAGGAGACCTTGCCTGTCCTGCCTATGTATAGCTACAATGGCCCTGTCTCGGGCTCTCAGCCTTGAATTGCCAAGGACGGCTATGCTCCATCCTCCGCGCCACACAACCTCTACAGTCTCGTCCCCCAGCCGCATCAGCTTTTCGGCTTTTCTGAGACAGACTGCTGTCAGTTTAAGTAGCAACAACATATTGGCTTCAGCTTTTGGTACACTGTGCTCAATTTTCCATCATGAAGTAGAACCTCGATATGTACTATAGTAATGCAAGTAGGTGGTTCCAGGCTGGCTTCAACTCCTTGATAATCTGGCTTGCTTGAGGCATCTGTGAAGTCAACCCATCCATACTCCATTTGACTCAGGTTGTCTTGCGCTGGAGGCATAAGGAGCGTCGCTGTTATGTGCATTGCATACATGATCTAATTACGGACCTCCCTTGTGAGACACGTCGTATTTCTGACCTCTCATAACCCGTCAACCCGTCGCTGCCGCTTCACTTCACACGCTATCATGTCAGATGGAATCTTACTACAGCAAAGCACTTGATTTTGATCGAAGTTTCCAGCCCGCGTGCTGCGCATTTATAGGCTTGCCTGCTATTCAAGGCCCGCTTTGCCCCCGCGGCACTTCCTGCTACGATAATCCTTCATAAATCGTGGCCAGGCATTTAAAACCATGTGTTCAACGGCATATCAGTCGGTTAACAATGTTGACATCGAACGCCCTCCAGATTTTGACTATGAGGCAATGGCCCGACAGCTACATTCCGACGGAAGACTCGACAACAATTTTGATTCTGAGTGCGGGCTGGTCGATGGCGGTGGTGCATTATCCTCAGAACCTGAGGGCGAAAAGCATGCCAGCTATGTTGAACTCGGCCCTGGCTTCGTCAGTCAAGAATCATGGGTCATCAAGCTGTTGTCGTGGACATGGGAAATTATCCTCACCGTCTTGCCACTATTCTTCATCTGTACGTTCTATTCATCGACCCCAATCTTCGCCCGGGCTTTCGGCTAAAACTGTGAACAGGTGTTTCCATCCTTGCCCTCAAACTTAATGAACAAGTAAAATCAACCTCAACCTACGGCGGCAAGCTTCAAGAGATCATGCGTCTCGGCCCAACAATATACCCAATCCTATTTGCCATGGTTGCAAGCCGGTTCTACAAGAACGTAGCTCGCTGGCGTCTCGAACGACCATACGGTATCACGGTCTCCTCGCTGGAGCAAATCATCGGTAGCCAAAGTTTCGCAAGCGCTTTAGAACGATTTATCATCATCCGCGCGCGGCTCTTGCTAGGAGCTCTGATCTTATGGAGTTGGGCAATGTCTCCTCTTGGGGGCCAAAGCTCGTCGAGACTACTCCGTGTTGATGGAATGAAGTACAGATTCGATAAAGATGTGTATTACGATAACAGGGTCTATCAGGACTCGATATACTACGACATGGACACATACAGGCACAGATACAAAGACATTATCACAACCATCTACTCTGCCAGTCTCCTCTTACCGAAACAACAGCAAAGGTCGTCTATGGATTTGTTAGGACGACCAAAGATTCCACAGTGGCCTTGGGAAATGGAACAAGAGGCTGACGAGTCCTGGCGCAAGGTCGATCAGCATGCTCTTCAGGCCGAGAACGATTACTATACGTCCCTGATAGGAGTCAATATACAAGGCCTGAACCTAAATAACAACTCAACGCAATACGAAATCGACGTGGACTCTGGCTACATTCATTTCAATTGTTCTAAAATTGCAAGAACAGAGTCGAGAGAAGACATGGAAAGGATTTCATTTCCACCTCACAAACAATTTTACCCTACGGTCGAAAATCTTTGGAAACTTTACGAGAAAGCTATGGACGGCAAAGATAGGGCACAAAGCTTCATGTCTATTCCAGTAGACCCTACGCCCATATCCACAAGCGGATACTTGCTCTATGCCAGCCGTGGAGACCTGACAAATCGAAAAGTCCTTACCGTGTTCAACTGCACTACTACTGCTATCAACCTCCGAACCAATTTGATGTGCACGGCTCAGGGCTGCTCGCCCCAACGACAGCATCGAATACCAACTGCTTCACCTACGAACTCAGTGTATTTCTATAGGCGACAAGGATCCCTCCACCGTGTCTTCGAAGAATGGCCCAACATGACAGGAGCAACGGGAAAAACGTCAGCAACTGAGAATTACATTGCCAACGACGAAGCTGTATACGGCGATCAAAAAACGCAGAATTGGACGGGAATTGACACCGAAATATTTTCAAGGAGGCTTACGACGGCTTTCAATACAGTTTGGGATGCAGGAATGGACCCGTATAACTTCACGAAGTCGTCTTTGGCCATGCCTGAAAACCCCGCCGATTTCTGGACCAATCGAACAAACGCAACAATCACTACGACCGAACCGACATACTACGTGAATAAACTCTGGGCAGTTATCCTCATTCTCACGACAACCTTTCTACAAATCCTCGCCATATGCGGCCTGGTCCTGAAATGTTTGATCCGCGGTCCAGACATACTCGGCTTCGCTAGCTCTCTCACTCGGGACAATCACCATGTGCCAGTATCAGGCGGTTCATTCCAGGGCGGCGCAGAGCGGGCCAGGTCTCTCAGGAACATGCGGATTCAGCTTGCAGACGTCCACCCTAGAGATAGTCGTGGCTACATTGCACTGAGCGCTGTACTTTCCACCGTTCCCGCGACAGAGGGAAGCGACGGGGAAAAGCAAGAGAGCCGGGTTTTGGGGCGGCTTGAGAAGAAAAGAATGTACATGTAGGATTCCGTGATATCTAATGAGCTCGCAACGTCTCAGCATACATTCAAGACCTGAAACCATTGTAATGAAGAAACATCAGGCCTCAATATCTAGTGAATCTCAATGTATTCGTCCAAAACAAATTCTTGACCGGCTCGACACTCAGACCAGATTTGCCCTATCCTTGTCACAATAATGAAGGAATCCCACTCGGAGCTCTGCAGACGTAAACCGTCACCTCGATCGGTGATTCGGCATCCCCGACACCTTGATGATTCCCACCGCCACCATCAACGCCACACTCGCTTCCCCGTCAAGCCCCATGGATTACCATCCGATTGCATCTGAAAACCAAATCAGCTGACCACGCATCAACCACAAAGAGGCGTTATCCCTGAGTATCAAAAATGTCATGTGAGCAAAGTCCCGCTAGATATGATGTAAATTCTGGTTGAACGATCCCGGCAACTGCAATCTGGGACTTGATAACGGCGTACTCCGGGGCCTAGGTTTCTTTTCACACTGGGAGCAGAAGCCGCAATTGCGATCTGACAACATTCGCGCCTCGTGTTGTTCGCCACAGAAAGTGTGATTTTGAGCGTGACTTGGATGAACATGCACCTCATCAACTTCGATCCCATCTCACAGGTGCAGCTTTAACAGATGATTTAATACTTAAAACCATTCATCCCTTCCTAATCGTACATCAAATACCACCCGTAATCACCAAACGCAACTACCTCAACCAAAATCCACGATGAAATTGATCCTGCTCCTATCCGCAATCGCTCTCGTCGGAGCCTCCAAGCACCCCGACCCAGTCCCACAAGCCTCTAACGACACAATCCCATCATGGTGTAAGTAAACCCTCCCTTCCTGTATACCTCAATATGTGCCATATCTGACCGAGAATAACACCAGGTTAACGGGGGTGTCCATGCATGAGAAGGTTTAGGGAGTAACTACAGATGTGGTGATGGGAACACGCGTAAATCTTATCTACTCGTTCTTAGAGGAGGATCTGTTGCTGACGGGATGTTAGGTGAGGCCAGACGGTGGTGATGGCTCTTGTGGATGGAAAATATACGGCTGGTTCATTTCTAGCGACGAAGATGATGATCAGCAGAGCTCACTCTGGAGGACGTGTGACGCGGGCAGTTGGTGGCACCAGGAATTCTGACGGTGAATTACGAATCGAGATCTCTATTGGGTATTCTACCCCGATTTGTTCTATCTGCTCTAAAGGAAAGGGTCGTCTCTCGCCTCTTTCGTAACTGCGTACCGCACTTTTAATCAATTTCTATTCCAATGACAACTCGGGAGACTGGCCCTGGGTAACTCGTGCGGACCATGACCATCGTCCTTCGTCGTCCCCCGTCGTCTCCCATCGTCCCTCCTATCGTCATTGTCCTTGTTGTTGTTGTTGTTTCGCTTCGCTATGAATGGGTTCGGATTATGAATACCGCATTAAGAATAAACCAGTAAGATGGTATCGAGCCTTGCCACACGTGTGGAACATGGCTGAAAGGAATGAATGTGGAATGGAGAAGGTCATAACGTGACTTGAGTGGCGCCCCTGGTGTCGTTTACACGATATCGCCTGTCCTCGCCCTGCTGGAACTGCGCGGCCTGCCCCAGAATTTACGTCGTTGGGATCCGGTACCGGAATCGATACTCTGTCTTCCGGGGTGCGCGACCGAACTACTGCTCGCAACAGGCTCGAGATCGGCACGCTCTCGGATACTCTGCAGACGAGAAACGTGGGGTTGTTGTGCCTCCCTACGAGATTCGAAGACGTCCTGGAAATCGCTCCAGTTCTCGTCGACAAAGGGAACGTTGCCGCGGGAATCGGCACGCGAGCGAGTAGCCACGGCGCGATGCGGAACAGATCTTTGAGAATGACCCCCGTCGGGAGTCGCAGGCGGGCCATCGCTGGGGCCTGCGTTGCTGGTGGAGTTGTAGGATGGAGGAGGGGCACTGCCAGTCCAGAACAAGGGGTACTCGCGGGAACCACCAGGCTGCACCTGCCAAGGGCCCTGCATGCCAAGGTCGCGGATCTCGGCCATAAGCTGGGCTGCAAACTTGTTGTGTCTCTGGAGACGGAGCAGTTCGTTCTGGAAGTTGGTCTTGTGGAAAAAGATGAGGTTCATCGTGAAAGACTGGACTTCGTTGAGGGTTCTAACTTCAGTAATGATGCGAGGCTGGTAATCGCGCTTGTTGTCGAGGCAGAAGTTGAGCATGCGGGACTTGAGCTCCTCGATGAGAGCCGGGTCAGTGCCGAAACCAAGCTTCAGTTCGATGGGATCGGCGAGACCAGCAGAACGACGTTGGTTGAGAATGAAGAGGGTGTTGAGCACGCTGTTGGGAGCCTGAACGATGTGACCCTCCATCTTCTTGAATTCGGTATACAGGAGAGAAATCTCAGTAACGTAGTAGTCGTCGCCAGTTCCGAGAGTGCCCGTGTTGCCGTAGATAGTGACACGGTCACCGACATCGAAGGGGTGCTTGACGAAGACGAAGATGATGGACTGGAGAAACTCCTGAGCAGTAGCCTGAAGCATCCAAGCGAGACCAAGGAAACTGGAGCCAGCGGAGGCAAGGCCGGCGGCAGCAGAGCCAGAGAGGATAGAGATGAAGACAATGATGGCAATGATGACAATCATGAAGAGGAAGACCTTGTCAAGCTTCTTGATGACGGAGTCAAGATCCTTCAGGGAGGCAGCGATGGCCTTGCGTTCCAGGTGAATTTCGTTGCAGGTTCCCTCCATCTCGTCCATAGAAATATCACCATTCAGATCCTTGTCAAAGATGCTGAAAGCGTGCTCAGCCTCCTCCGCGGTCTTGAAAGCAACCTGCATGTCCTCGAGGTAGATAGTGTCTTGGCCTTCCTTGACCAGACTGCGAAAGATGAGACGGGCCAGTGCGTGGGCAGAACCTGTGTTACGCAGCATCTCATAGACGATCTTGCGGGCATGGTTGAAGGCAACCTTTCGTCCTATGAAATCGTTGCCCACACGGGCTGCCACACCTCCAGCCTTGTTAAATGCGTAACGGACATTCTTTCCAACGACGCCCATGGGGGTACGGGAGCCTGAAGGACCTCCGGTTTCGGTCGTCTGCCAGATGGAATCCTCGCGGGCGATACGCATCTTGGAGTGCTCGTAAAGGTGGACCAAGTGGTCGATGTCGCTCTTGTTGGTCTCGATTCTCTGGACGTAGGTACGTTGGTGGAAGGATGTGGCGATCCATTGGATGCAAATCTTCTCGACCCAGTTGAGGGCAGCCAATACCAGCAATGCGATGATAACCTTGCGGACGATGTCGATCCATTGAAGTGTGGGGAGGTCGGACGAATCGCCATCGAAGCCGTCTGGAACGACGCGGTGATCCTCGATAATAGGGGAGAATGAGCAAAGGATGGCAAGCATCCACATGAACAGGGCAGTGTGAAGCTCGAGACCCTGTCCGACATCCTTCCACTTCTTGTGGTTAGACGACCCCATTACAATGGCAATGCCGCCGAATATGAGGGGGATGAAACTCGTAATCATGCGGGAAGTCCACAGGGAGCACCAGATAACCTCAAGCCAGATACCGAACCAAGTCAGATAGACGCCAGTTGCACCTCCGACGGTGGCGCTATCGGGGTTGACAACGAGAGCACCCATGAGAACGGGGATGAGTAGGAGGGCCGCTCCGGGGATCATGTAAACCGTGTATCTGAAGCATCGGGGAAACTTGCGAAGCCACTTCCAAATGGCGAAAGCAAAGGCGCCGGCCTTCTTCTCTGGTGGTGGTTTCTCTTCCTGTTGATTTGGGTTCAAGTCGCCCGCGAATACGTCTTCGGGTTCGCCCTGGTGGGTTCTTCCCTTGTGAGAGCGACCCTCGTGCTCCTGATTTGACACAAATCGTTCGGCGCGCAGTAATTCCAAGTCGTCGTTTAAACGAGACGCCTGCTCCCTCGTGCCGGAGGGGGACATCGTCTGGGGGCGCATATCGTCGTCACCCGGCAAGGGCAACAGCTGATCCGTGTTAAGCCTTGACATCTTTTCACCCTGCGGAGGCGGTTGTGAAGGCTCCGTCGCCGTTTGTAAGGAGTCGGACGTGTGGGCGGAGCCCTTCTCGTCGTGCACCTCCGAGTCGGAGCGCTCACGATTTGTTGCCATACTGGGCGGTCTAGCCGCGTTGGCCGTGTCAAAATGAAGACCGGGGACGACAACGGACGACGACAGAGATGGAGGATGAAGACGAAGACGAAGACGGTACCAGAGATGAGGGTGGTATTGGGGGCGGAATGGTAATAATAAAAGTTGTGATAAAGCCCAATTAACGTAGGACTAATAGGTTTTCTGGAGAAACCGGTGAAAAAGGTTGAATGACGAAATTCAACCTGGATGAGCAGGAGGCGACGGTTTGGTCTGGAACCGTTGCGGTCGGTCGCTGTATTTCTCGGTGTGTCGATAACACCGAGCTGGCTGTGTAAGATCTGAGCTTAGATCTGACCTTTTCAGCCAAGAAGAGGTGAAGTTGTCGGTCGGGTATTCGGCAGGAGCAGTCCTCTTTCCCCGTGGGTGAATACCTGGGAGAAGGTGCGGATGGGGAAGGAAGAGGAGGGACAAGACTGGGGAAGGAAGCTCTGAAGCTCTGAAAGGGAAGGGACGTGTTGATGAAATATCTTGGGTAGGCGCGACCGGGATGGCACCAAAAAGGGTAACCACCAGCAAATGACAATCAGTCGCGGGAAGGAGCACAGGACAGTGGGACTACCTTAGAACAGGGACTGGGAATGGGACAATGGGAAACCCAGCGCGGAGCGGAAATCTTAGCATCAAGGGCGTGGTGCGGTGGCAGCAGAGGCAGAAAAAGCTCCAGCATCTCCAGTCTTTGCAAGTCCCTGGCTTCTCGGTCATTTAAGAAACAGGGACTCTACGAGGGAATTATGGAGACCTCATGGAGTCTGGCCGTGGTGTGAACCTACAACCCCAGCAATCCCGTGTTTGAGCTCAATGAACCAAGAGCGCGCGCGCTGGGACGTGGATGGGGGGATCCAGTTTATCCCACGCCTGCATCTCTCTGACTCTTGTCGTCGACGGTCGTTCTATCGACTCGCCTTGCCTCTACATCTGCACCCTCCTTGACGGCGGTGCCCAGAAAAAATTGGGTGACAGGATGCTGATCTCTGCTTGGGGTCCGTGGCTCGCTCGTGGCTCGTCATAACATTAAAAAAAAAGAAGCGGGTCCTCTTTTTTAGAAGCACTGCCAAATGTTAAATGGAACCGAGCAGAGAACCGAGTTCGCTTCCATTGCATCAGGGAGCTTGGGCCGATTGCGATGGCTGTGACTGCGGCGGCGGCAGGCAATGGATCATGAACGGTATCCGTAGGTAAGGTACGTATGATAACGACAACGGCGACTTACGACGACCACGACATCTGCTGCAGCTGCTCATCCGATCTCCCATCCGACGTGAGACGGTCCGGGCCCTTCCATTTGACAGAAACGACTGCGCGGACAGCGACCGGGTTGGACGATGCTTGATGTTTTCTTCTCTCTTCATGCCCATAACCCCCACCAACATGGCACCGGGATGTTGCTTCCATCGTTCCAGAACCACAACCCATCCTTCTGCCCATCCACAGGCCACAGCCCGCGGAAGTTGACAGCCAGGGAGGGAGCTGGAGCTCAGGGGAGGGAGGAGCTTGGGATTTTTTTTTCTGTTGATTCTGCAATTCTGCAAAAGGGGGGGACCCTGAATCCAGATGGAAATATCTCTTTTCCCCGTCAGGTTGATTGCTCGGGGGCACCGCAGTGGGCGATAAGGCGATGGCTGGGAGCCGCGTTGCAACATTGCAATTAACTGAAGCGAGTTTGTATGGGTTCCATTCTCTTCATTCCTGGATCCCGACATCTACACCGAAAGTTTGAGGGAGGGAGGGAGGCAAGCTCGCATTCTGCAGCATGTGCAACAGCCGCGACAGACATGCATCCTGAGGCTTGCAGACGCGCATTGAGGGAGGTGCATAGGCTGGCTAGGTAGCTGGAGTTGCATGCATTTGATGCATTGTGTGCTTCCTGCCGTCGATCGACTGAGGTGCCGCGACTGCCACCTGCGTGCCTCTCTCCAACGGAAAGCAGGTGCACCTTCCCTCACTGCAGGCTAAGGCAGGTCGACACCTTCCTTGGCCATCTGCCATCCCGTCGCGCCTTCCGCCATGTCGCCTCACTGTTTCCTCGCGCTTTCCTCGGTCCACGGCAGGCCTAACCTGCAAACTCTCTAGCGCCTCAATGACCGTCAACTTCACACCCAGAGCACCCACCCGTCGTCATCTTCGCCATCACCAACACCAACACCACCATCATTGCACATGCACTCTGCGGAGACCATCGTCAGTCACATCCACAGATCCAGACAGAACTCTGCATTATTGGATTCCCGAACGCCAGTAGCAATGCACAAGGCTGGCGACCCACGGTCACCTGGCGGCCGACAGCAAAGCTGAAAAACAGTCCCACTGGGAATGAACCCACGATCTACCATGATCGCGATCCTGTCCGCCATCCCACGCGTCTTGCACAAACACCCGCACACTTTATCCCTGGCACACCCAGACATTGAGACACTGAGGCTCTCGGCCGCGTTGCACTGAACCCGTCCCTCCCGCGAACAGACACTCGTCGATCAGTACAACTGCCGCCGGTCTTCCTCCCGAGCAGCGGCAGCCACGCGCATATGAAGGCGTGCCAGAAGCAGTTGAACTACACATGGCCGCCACTACCTCCCGGTGCCATTGCAAGCCACCTCAACAGAAACCCTAGCGCGATGGCGGCGGCGTGGGTGCTTTAATCACGGCGGAAAACCACCGAAGAGGCCGAGCATAACCACCGACGACACCAGCCAGTGACGACAGATGTATTTCACAACCAGTCTACAGAAACAGAATACCTTTCCGAGGATGGGAAACTACAAGAGTCCGAGGCGCGAAAACAACTGTCGAGCAGCACTAATCAAAGACCAAACGGGCCCAAATACGAGAACCGCCGCCAATCCATTCCTGGAGCAGAACCCTTCGCAGAGCCGGCGTGTCTTGGCAGCGGCATCCGCTGTCGGGTGGTGCGCGACACTGCTCAACTTCTACTGCCATGCTCTCCAATCGCAGACAAGTGCCCACGGAACATTGATCGATCCTGTCCACTGGCAGCAGCCCGCCCCAGCGTTTCCTCCTTCAGAACCAGCGACGCACCCAAGCTCTGAGGGAATTCATTCGGCGCGGGTTGGGAACCCCCACTCCCAATCGACCCACCCGCCACGGCTGACGTCACTTGGTCCTCCCATGTTCCGCATTCGAAGACGGTAAAACTGGTCCTTTGCCCGTTTTTCTTTCCCCTGCCAAGACTCCAAGGACCCGGCGCTGAGCCCCTAATCATGTTCGGCCCACCGACCCCCGAACCTTCTCGTCCACTGTTTCGATGCTCCGATGCCGTCACTGTCCTCCGTCCCTGCTTTTGGCGCGTCCACAACAGTCCGACGACATCTTCAGGCACGGAGTCGCAGTCTGTCCGACTCTTCGACGCTCCCCCAGATTCTCTGGGCCTGGACTCTCTTCTCCGCGGGTCCAACGCGAATCTCGGAGAACCAGATCCATTGTGAATGCAAGTGTATCACTCACAGATGGACGACGACCAAGATGACAGCAGCGATCAGATGCAGGGAGCCCGAAGGTCTCATGAACTGCTGATTCATGCTCGATGCCAATGTTGCACGGCGCAAGCCGTCTGCAGTCGTATTTTCGGCCGTTTCAACCACCACCATTTTCAAGACCAACATCAATCCGTCCGTGAAACAAGACCTTATCACGCCTCACCACCCATCCATTTCCAAGAAACGCCTTCTAGCGCCTCCAGAACCCGACCCTCCTGAAAATCTTTCTTTTCGTGCACCTCTAGCTGCCTTAGCGCGTGAGATATTCCGACCCTTACACCCAAAAACCACCACGTCACCGACGGCTTACCATCTTGGGCGTCCCGCTCGTCCGTCGGCCGGCTGCTTTGAGATCTTTTGCCACCACTGTCGCGAGTGACATTCCGGCGGTAAGGCACCGTACCACCACTGCTAGGCGTGGGAAGTATGCTGGATGCAG
The DNA here is from genome assembly GCA_025328625.1 of Colletotrichum sp. SAR11_240. Lineage (NCBI taxonomy): Eukaryota > Fungi > Ascomycota > Sordariomycetes > Glomerellales > Glomerellaceae > Colletotrichum > Colletotrichum sp. SAR11_240. The sequence goes on along the minus strand of JAKMXA010000087.1, from coordinate 149,170 downwards.
GTACCAAACCTGACTTTGCCTTCTGCGCCGACGAATTTTTCTCTCGCCCGAATTCCCAAAATAGCTCCCAAGAGGTGCACTAGAAAATTGAAGTTGGTTTCGATGGGATCGAAAGGCAACTTGGCCACCATGTGTGCCTCAGTTCATCGCAACTCAACCGTGGCGATGCAGCAAGGCATCTTGGCAACGAACACTGGCCAAGAGTCTCCAATTCAGGTCACCAACCGGCGGAGACGACGACACATCAGCAAATGTCGTCATGGCCGAGCTGGGAAGCAGCGCGCGAAACCACTCAGATGCACCAGAGGCATTCCAGCTCTCATGTAAAGCTTTGTGACCCAGGCGCGAACTGCGCACATCTCCCGAATAGTCATCCCACGCCCGCCTTCAACTCCCAGCGTAGCGCTGATCGGCGTGAATCCCAACTTGACAACTCAACAGCAAGCAGCTTCCCTGGCCCAAGCGGCCGTCAAGGCAGGGAATCAATCGTCGGCAACCGCCACATTCCCGCCCGCTTTTTTACAGTGCTTTTTTCACAGCCGATCGTCAAGCTCTCGCAACCTTGACCTGACACCCATGGTTTAATTCTCAAAATAAGATGAGAAAACTGAACCAGACCGCCTAAGCCCTGTTCTACTCGCTGAGCTTCCCGGGCGAATGAGAAGACGCGGCCCGGGGCCCGTGGTGTCTTGCAATCCCAACATCACGCCTCCGTCCCCGGCGTTCCTTGCCCTACCAAAGCTCCCTGTCGTTCTGTGAAGCCACCGGGGAACAAGCAGCCGCCCGTCTAGCGCAAGTGGCTAAACAAGCCCAATCGAGAGCCGCGCGACGTTTCTTCACATGCGCAGGGTCACCTAAAACCCCTAAACCAAGAAGCCCACGTACGACCGTGTGCGCGATAACGGGAATGAGAAAGGGGAAGCGAAAAAAAAAGGGATCCAATGAAGAGAGTTTCCTTATCTCTGCGTCTGCCCGCAACAGAGCACGCTATGCATCATGCTGTCTCGGGTCCATGCCCCCTTGGATCTACTCTAGGTGAGGTAACTAAGCTTGTGCCATACGGACACTTTGTGATACTTTTCACCACAACGACCAGTCGCTCTTGGCGAGACGGTAGTTGTTGCCAGATATGTGATGCGACTTTCACGTGCAGATGCAAGGCATATTTGCACCATGACTCGGGAAAACGAAATGCACATTTCGAGGGGTCGAGAAGGAGATAATTCCGATTCCGAAATTCAGCCAGCATCTCAGGGGTTAGGAGCAGCGAGACAAACATGTCTGATGGACAGCATGATTGGACCAACACCAGTCTGGACCTTCTCGTAGCCAACCTCACTATCCGCACGACGTCGCAGACGAGCGAGGCTGAGCCGCCTCCCGTCGGTCCTCTCGGGGCTCAACAAGTCTCCGGCCGGGGGCCCAGCCAGCGGCGGTGGAATAGCTGGCTGTCGTGAATGAGGTTCCACGGGGTGAGCCAGCCCACTTCCGATCTCCAGCGTCCTCCGCTGCGGCGCTGCGCTGCCTGCAAACGAGCAAACGAGCGAACCCACCGACCGTGAGTGACCAGGGATGCCCAACACGCAATTCGCGAAACCCGGTTCTAGATCCCTCCTTGCCCTCTATTTACCGAAATCACACTGGAGAAGGCGCAGTGTGGTTCTTCATTTCCTTCAACCAGAGACCACCCAAATTTGACTTCCGTCTGCGCGACTGCATGTCGTGCTGCTTGATGAATTTTGAGCTTTTACAGCAGTGGCGAAAGGAGCCGCAACAACAGCAACATCGAAGACGATGACCATAGCGAATAGTAGTAGAGTTTAAACAATTTCACGGGATAGACAGGAGTTTCTCTTTAACAAAGCTTTTTTGTAAATTCTGGTCTGTCTATTGGATGGGCCGTTGTTTATCTGCTGTTTTTCCATCCTGGCAGCGATCCGCGCAAACAACCCCATGTCTACTGTTCTTGGGGCCTTTTTTGGTCCTTTCCTGTGATGAACACCTTACACCGCCCTTTGCCATGGTCATCTACAATGGTACGATGAAAGAAAAATCTAGAACCGATCCTCGAAAGCGCCATAGGTCTCAGTCACAGTAACTTCCTTGAGATCTGTCTTTTTGACCCAGGTCTTGCTTGCAGGCGCAATGGTTTTGCCACCAAGCTTCATGACCATCGGCCGTGCCATACTCTCTACCCATCGCACCTTCTCGACCCAAAGCTTCTTCTTCTCAACCCAGACCTTCTAGGACAGGTTGATGCTCCAGTCAGCACCGATACGGGCGGCAACCCTGCCGACGAAGGCGTACGCGGCGCGGCCCTCCTCGGCGGCGTGGTACTGCACGGGGACGGACCAGGTCTTGCCCTCCGACTCCACGTTGACCTCCTTGACGTTCCAGCCAGCCGGAGCTCCGACGATGACAATCTTATCAACGTAGACCTCCTTCATGGCCTTGAGCCAGTTGCCGGGCTTGACAGACTTGGCGTCACGGCCCTCGGCGTCGACGGAGGTGAGCGTGCTGCCGGAGAGCTTGAACTTGCGGTAGATGTACTGGCCCTTCTCGAACTCGAACGAGTCACCATCGTCGACGTAGAGCTCGCCCTCAGCGTCACCGTTCTTGCCGACACTGATGACAAGGGTGTAGTCATCGAAGCGCATCAGCTGGGTGGAGCGACGGGGACGGTCGCGGCGGGGGAAGATGTGGCCTCCGCGCATGAGTACAGCAACCTGGTCGATGGCGACAGACTTGGTGATGTACTCGCCCTTCTTGGTGTCGAGCTTCTCGTAGTTGAAGTAGTCGTAGTAGACCTCGTCGTCAGGGATGAAGATGCTGACAACCTCTTGGTCCTTCTCGACAACAGGCTTGTGAAGAAGACCGGTGCTGCCGACGAAGACCTGGTCATCGATGGCGAAGCCGGCCTCGACATCGGGATGGGTCCAGAACATCGGACGGACGATGGGGCTGCCGTCGCGGTTGGCATGGAAGAAAGCAGTGTACCAAGAGGGCATCAGAGTGTAGCGGAGGCGAAGGGCAGAGGTGAGGATGCTCCTGAAAGGCTCCGCGAGCATGTAGGGCTCGCGACGCCGGGCGTCAATGTGGGCGTGGCCACGGAAGAAGGGGTAGAAGGCGCCGGCCTGGTACCAGCGGGCCATCAGATCGGGCTCGGGGTTGCCAAAGAAACCGCCGACATCAGCACCGGCGAAGGGGAAGCCGGAGATACCCTGGTTGAGGATCATGGGAACGGAAGCGGCGAGATGATCCCACGAGGCCTGGTTGTCACCTGTCCACATGGCGCCGAGTCTCTGAGAGCCGGCGTAGAAGGAACGGGTCAAGACGAAGGGACGGCGGAGCTCGCCCTTCTTGCGAGTGATGAGGGCCTCGAAGGTGGCGTTGTGGAAAGTCATGCCGTTGATGTTGTGGACGTCACGGTGCTCCCAGTTGCCATAGTGGATGTTGTCCTTGGGCATGGTAACCTCAGGGCCGTTGAAGACGGAAGGCTCGTTCATGTCGTTCCAGATGAAGGTGTTCTCCATAGTGCCGGGGAACTTGTCGTAGTTGTAGAGCTGGCTCCACCACTCGAGGGCCTTGGGGTTAAAGCAGTCGACCCAGTTGGAAGATCCAGGCCAGCACCAGCCCTCGAAAGTGTTGCCGTCCTTGTTCTTGACGGTAAGGCCCTTGTCGTTCATCTCCTTGTTGATGTTGTAGCCACCCTCATTCTTGATGTGAGGATCAATAATGACAACCAGCTTGCGGCCGTGCTCATCGAGAGCCTTGCCCATGTCGATGGGGTTCTTGAACATGTCGGGGTCCCAGGTGAAGTACTTCTTGCCGTCGGTGTACTCAATGTCGAGCCAGATGACGTCGTACGGAATCTTGAACTTATCAAACTTGCGGTCGACATCCTTGACATCGTCGTCGGAGATATAGTTCCAGCGACACTGGTGGTAGCCGATGGCAAACTCCTGAGGCATAGCAGTGGTGCCGGTCAGCTCGCCATAGGTCCTTGAGATGTCCTTGGGGGTAGGTCCAAGGAAGACAAAGACGTCCAGGATGCCGGACTCGGAGATCCAGTGGGTGCGGGTGTCGGTCTTGGGACCGGCTCCCAGGGCCTGGGGGTTAGCCTTGGTCTCGCCCTTGGTGATGTCAATCCAGGTCTCGGCACCGTTGAGCCAGAAGACACCAACGGTGGAGTCCTTACGGTGCGCCTGCATAAGAGGGATGGCGCCGTAGAGTGTCATCGGGCTGTCCAGGACGTACTCGAAGACATCGGAGTTGTACAGCCTGTAGGGCTCGTTGTGGTTGCCCTCGCCGCCACGAGTCTGCTTCAGGGACAGGGGACCAGTGTGCTCAGGGATACCGTAGACGTGGTCGTATCCGTGGAAGGTGATGTCGAGGGCGACACTCTCAGGGCCGCGGGGCTTGGAGTCAGTGTTGCCTCCGAAAGTCTCATCCCACCAGGTGCTCTCGTCCTCGGTCTTGACATCTGTGGTCACGGCCTCCTCGCCCTCCTTCTTTTCCTCGGCGGGCTTCTCGACCTTGGGACGCCAGTGTTCCATGTTGAACAGACCTTGGTCGTTGAACTTGATGTGGGATGAGCCATCGCGCTTGAAGTCGACACCAAATGGTGAGAACTTGATGACGGCCTCGAACTTGGCGTCGGGACCATACTGAATGGTGATCTGCTCCTTATCTTGGTAGGCCACCTTGGCCTCCTTGTCCAGGTTCAATCCGCCAACAATGACGTGCTTCTCGGCCTCATTGTAACGCTCCTTCTTGACGATGCTGTTGTGTCGCAGCTCGATCTCGCCCTTCTGGCGCTTCTCTTCGTCGACGCTCACGCGAGCGGTACCCGACTCGTGGAAAGAGACGGTGATGGGGAGGTTGACGGTGTCCTTCGCGTCATTGATCGTCTTAACGATGACGGCCTGCAGCTGGCCATCGGCGAACTTGGCAGACTCGGGAGCGACGTTGTAAGGAGTCGCCCAGTTGGGACCCAGGGCGTCGGCATTATCAGCGTACTCGCGGTTGCGCTTGCAGAAGCCAGACTGGTGGCACTTTTTGAAATCGTTTTCCTTGACCATGACTGCGGTTGTCCATCAGCAAATGGTTTCATCAAGAAAGAAGTTGAATTAGTAAAAGGGTCATGGCGTCACAAAATCATGGCGTCACCGAATTCCTTACCGGCAGGCTGGATCATGCAGCTGAACGCCGCCAGCAGACCAAGGTAAGTTGTCCATTTGCAGGACAGCTTGCCTGTCGACCCCATGGCGAGGGGATCTGTGTCTGGTTGTTCGTATAAAAGACGTAAGGGGGAGTTTAGGGGGAAGGTAGAAAATCACGAGTAGAACATGAGAGCAGAAGAAGCCAGGCCTTCTTTGTTGCGCTCTCTCGTGGATGGATTCGAGTACTTGGGGGTGATGGGACGGAATGTCGTTGACGGACGGCCACTTGCCAATTGTGAGACGGCCGAAGTTCAACAGCTGTCCCCTTGGTAGCTCCCTTTCAGGTTTAGCGCTGTTCCTGGAGCTGCAACGGAGTGGGAACAGGGGTTGGTCGGAAACTCCGCATACTCGAATATGGAGGCACAGTTCTCCTTTGTTGCATATTTCGTTCTGATGTCACCTACCCCGCCATGGGTGTCGAGGACGGGGAGATGCTGCAGTCCATCAGGGTTCAATCCGCCAGACACGTGTGTTTTTCAATGGGACAACCGTCGTATCTGTTTCACGATGGATCTGATATCTGTCGATTCTCGTGTTGTTCATGTGTTCAATTGGATACTGCTTGATATGCTAGTCAGGCGGTGAGGGGTCTCCAGATATTGAGAATGACGGCTGATGCAGCTAAGAGTGGCCAAGCACCGTGTGTGCCTGGACTCGGAACTCAATGCACTGTCTCGGTGTCGGGTGCCTTGCATCAGGTCACATCACCTATCAGTCGGCCGGGAGGGTAAAACGAGGTAAACAAACAGAAAACAACTCTCCGGTCCGGCGTAGACGCCCTCAATTGCTCTTCAATTCGAACATCGAAGCATTGGTCTAACGAGAACCTCCGTCCTTGATTCGAATCGTCTCCATCAACGCCATCCCTCCGGTATGTTCCTCCAATGGCTCCTCCACGCCCTCCACCCACAGCTCTGGAAGGTTGCTTTGCTGAGCTGTCCAAATTTAGGCGGTCTGCCACAGTGCCCAGCAACAGTGCACCGCTGCCGTGTCACAAGCTTGATTCACTGTGCGCCTCAGCTACAAGCACCAATCGCAGCCACGCAGCCGCCATGGCCCAACCCGGACCCCACCATATGCCGCAGGACGAAGACCCCGCCTCGAAGCACAAGAAGCAACAGCATAACAATGCAGGCCCAGATGCACATCCCAGCGGCGGTAATGCACGCACAACTGGCGGCAGTCCCTTCCCTGAGTGGGCAGACATTCGCAGGAGCATCGAACAGCTGCCCCCACCAACTTTCATAATTCTTGCTGCCCTCTTCGGCTTGTACATAATCTTTTCCTCCAGCCAACAAAACCAGCGGTCAGCAGCAGACCTTTCTTCTCCCGTCGTCCCCTCCGTTGTCACAACCACAATCTACCAACAACAACCCTCTTCTATACCCGAAGTCGTCGTTGATCACTCGCCCAAGATGTCTACCGAGCAGACGTAAGTCCTTTTTTTTTTCTCTGTCTGATGATGCCTTCGCATCGGCTAGCTGCACTGCAGTGTTGCCTGTCTTTGTCTCGATGCCCTGCCGCTACCCTGAAAATTACCCCGCCATCGTGGGAGGTTTCGGGCGGGCAAAGAGGGGCACACACCCAAACTTGAAGAATTTGAGCTGACCTCGAGATAGCTTCATTGCCATCAAGCCTGACGGCGTTCAGGTGCGCTTTATCACCCTGGCACGCTGCCAATTGACGGCAGCAGAAAGCTAACTCTCCATCAGCGCGGCCTCATCGGCCCCATTGTCTCTCGCTTCGAGAGCCGTGGGTAAGTCAGCACATCAACGCCCTACAATCTCATACGTGGCAACCAGTTCTGACTCGTTCCCTACAGCTTCAAGCTCGTCGCCATCAAGCTTGTCACCCCCGGCAAGGACCACCTCGAGGCTCACTGTTCGTACCCGCCGCTTTCCGCCGTCACTACGCATAGCTAACCGCCATTAGACGCTGACCTCAAGGAGAAGCCCTTCTTCCCCGGTCTGATCAACTACATGCTCTCTGGCCCCATCTGCGCCATGATCTGGGAGGGCCGTGACGCCGTCAAGACCGGCCGCAGTAAGTCCCGCATCACTCTCCTGCTCCTGCAACCTCCTGCTAATGACTCTCCCCTCCAGCCATCCTCGGTGCCACCAACCCCCTTGCCTCTGCCCCCGGCACCATCCGTGGCGACTTCGCCATTGACGTCGGCCGCAACGTCTGCCACGGCTCCGACTCCGTCGAGAACGCCAAGAAGGAGATTGCCCTCTGGTTCAAGGACGGTGAGGCCGTTCAGTGGAAGACTGCCCAGTTCGACTGGATCTACGAGAAGCCTTAGATTTCTCATCTACCTCCGAACAAGCTCTACATGTCCCAAACGCTCTCCCACACGGAGGATGTGTAGGACATAGGCCGTCACGTCGATAGGTTGATACAGAAAAGTCTTCAAAGGTCAAAAATATAAACAAAAAGGCACTAAAAAGCCACAACCAACACAATGCTCTCCAATTCTTGATTGATAGTGACATTTTGTTTCTACTTGTTGGATCTAAACAACCCTCTCGCCCTGCCCATCACACCAGCAAACCACGGTGTCGCCCACACACTAACCAGTATCCTCGCCGGCAGAAGCGCCTTCGTGATGCCCCACGCAATTGCAACCTCCACCACAACCTTGTACTTTCCATCCTCCTTCCACCTCTGCAGCACATCCTGCGTGCTCCTTGCGCTCTCCTCCGTCGGCCTTGTCGTCCTGTACTCGAAGCTCCCCGTGACCGCCCCCTCCTCCTTCGCCCATCTCTTCTCCACCTCGCGCGTCTCAAGCCGCCCCGCGCTCGCGTCCAGCTCCCCCGTCATCGTGCCGCGGTCCTCCGCCCCGAACCCGAACCAGCCCTTGCGGCTGAAGTAGCGCTCCGCCTTGCCGACGCCGTCGCGCACGTAGTCGGCCCAGTGCCCCGTGACGTACTCCAGCGGGAGCGTGTCCGTGTAGTGGAAGAGGCCGAAGAGGCCGAGCAGCGGGACGATGGCGGTGATCTCGTGGAGGATGAGGAAGGCGACGATGTGCGAGAGGGGCGCTTTGCGGAGGCCGGTGGTGTAGCGTTGGAAGCGCGAGGGGACGCGGTTGAGCAGGCGCTCAGCGGCGCGAGAGGTCGAGGAGTTTGAGGTGTTGCGGAGGGGCGTGGTTGTGGTGCGTGGTGGGGTGCGGAAAGGCCGGAGGAGGGATGGGCGCGCCCTGCCGAGGGCGCGGGAGGCGAGCATTGCGTTGAATCTAGGAGCGGTAGATTGAGGTGTGCAAGGGAGGGTGTGATGTTGAGCTTCGCGGAGGACGGGATTGGGAGCTGTGGAAGGAAGCTTGGACTTTGGTGCTGACGGGTGTGGGTCCTGATCGGCATTTGTTCACAGAGATGACCGAGGGCCACCGAGCAAACCGGTGAGAGCCCATACAGGTATCAGAAACAATACCTTCTCTATTGCTTTTAGGAGTCTAGGGGAAGGTGCTGAGAAGAAGAGTCTAGCAATTAGATGGTGCACTTGAAACCTTGGGTTAAATACTTTATTCTTACTATCACAAAGACTAGGTCGCTAAAATCCTACACTTGCGCCCGTTACCGAAATACCTGAGTTCCATTAGACAGTATATACAACCAACTAAGTTCTATTTCTCCTCAAACCATAGCTTGAATAAGACTTGCCATGCCCCCTAGAAAGTCCTTAACTATATACATAATCTTCACCTAAGTGACAGGATTTAAAATATTGCGAGGTATAGTGAAAGGGTGCTACTATTCAAAGCTTAGCTGATGTATCTTCACTGATAAATTTCTTAGTCTCAAGCTGCAAGAACTTATGAGACGCACCTGGAGGGTTAATACAGACTTGATGGAAACTCCTGATGATGAAAAATCCTTCTCACTTCCTTTTGCACTTCCTTTTCCCCTTCATCAAGCGGCTTGCAGAGATACTTTAGAAGATCATCTCCCCTTGAAACGCCAAACACATCTCTCCGTGAATCGGTAAACATGTTTCGTAAGTATTCATTCATGTGTTCATTGAATTCGATGAACAATTCGCTGAGAATCCAACGAATGAAACTTTAGTCGAGTCAATCATCCGTGGTAGTACAGTACACTTACCGATTGGCTGGGTCTCTCATCCAGACGCTAAGTTCATCATCCTTGATGACCGTTTTAGTGCGTTTGTTATTAGGATCTTTGGTTTCAATACGATCCTTTGGTAGTGGCAAGGCTTGCTTCTCGTTGAGTTTTGCTTCGGTCTTTTCAACGGTCACATCTGACAAGGACCGTTTCTCCACCAATGTGACGCCTTTTCCTGGCAAACGGTGGTTATAGATGAATCGCATACCACCGAAGAGTTTCCGTAAAAGGCTTCGTGGGTACCAGGATTCTTGTGAGGATGCCAACGCAAGACCAGGAGTCTTTTCTCCCGCATGCTGTATGCTCATGGAGACTACTGCACCAACACTTGCTCCTACGACAAGGTTACCGGTAGAGATATTGCTTGCGTGGGTGTGAATCACCACCGGCACTGGCGCAGTATTGCCGCCGTGTGGAACAACTCGCTCCCTAGGCGAAAGGGCGCTCTCATCCGGGGGAGGAGAGACTCTCTCCAAATCAGTGGAGGGTTGAGGAGCCATGAGCGATCCTCGATCGCTATTGAAGTCTTCCGTGAGCGCTCTTCGGCCCCTGGATGTTTGCCGCGATGGACACAGGAAACCCCGAACAATTGTTTCATCCGATGTCGCAGTTGCAATACGATCATTGTACGTCATGATTGCTCCTTCCTCCTGAGACGATGGACCTTCTTCGTAGCCAGATAGCTCTCTGGCCAAACTGTATACCATGTCAATCTCATCCATACTCCATAACTTGCTCTCCGCGAAGAAAGGAAGGTCTTTGAGGAACTGGTAAATGGTTGTCAATAACTTCCCTAGAACCGCACCGAAAGAGGTTGGAGGAACTTGCCAGAACGTCACAACCCAACTTCTTTGTAGCGAGAAATAGAGACGAAGGTATTGGGATAGCAACCGAGAACATGCAGTCATCTGTGGGGTTTAATGTCGAGCAATTGATGGTGACATATCCGCGTCCTGCGTCGTCGCAACATTTGGCCAAATATCGACTCCACATCCCCCTACTTGTCGAAACAGCCTCGATTGTCTCAGATCGGATGTGGCCAGACTTTCTTCCAGTCAAACGATACAAATGTTGAGGAATGATCTTATCTCCAGGCCCATACCGGTTCTCATTTGTGATGTTTAGAAAGAAGATCGAATGGACGTGTTTGAGCAGCCGAGCGTACGTAATGTCGGGAGCGGACGGCAGCTTCAGTGCATTACATGAAGCCGCAAGAGATATCGCCTGGAGCTGAATTAGCAGACTGCTGTGTGATGAGGGAATAGACGGATCTTGCTTTTGAGAACACCAAGCCCCCATAAGATGTCGTGATAACAATGAAACGCTCTTGGGGCGACTCTTGCTATTTGTAGCGTTAACAACATTCCACCAAGAACACATGTCGCAGTCTTTTATGGTCATGTTTGAACATACTACTATGCGACCGAGAGCATTCAGCAGGTTCACCGCCTCGGTATTGGGGCCATCCTCATTGGCCGAATCTCTCACTTTGCAGACGAATCTGAGTATTCCGCTTAGCCCATGAATGACGCCGTTCCGATTGTCGCTCTCGATATCACTCTCATGTATCAGGAGGAGGCTGCCGTCCATCGTCAGTAACTTAAGACAATAGCCACGACAGGAGGGTTTTCACCTTAGATCGGCGGCGTAAGTGCGTCCTTGGAGCGCGAACGCAATGTTCTCCATATTGTGTATTCTCAATTCAGAGTGTAATTAGATGCGACAGGTGCCGAAGTGCCGTACGAAGGGTTTGGCAGCGCAGCTCCTGACGTTATGCTTGAGAAGGAAATCAGGCTGGATGCTGTTGGCAAGTTGGGTTGGAAATGGAGAAAATATGGTCCGCCATTGCGTGCCCGTATCATTGGCCATTTTCCTAGACGCGCGTGGTTTGTTGGACAGATTGGCGAATTACATTAAACCCAGGGGCCAGGGAGCTATGCGTTATGACGATAAATTTGCACTTTCACCCACCCTATCAGACGTCGCCCAGAAGATCAGGGTCAGCGTCATCCTAGCCCAGGCGCACAGTTTTCTGTTGCTACTAGCATTTCATTATTGGATTTTAGCAGTTTAGGAAGAACAGTAAATCAGGCTGGATCAGTGGCAAATACCATTGCACCTTGAAGAACATCCCAGAATGTGCCAAGTATACAGTCTCCGTTCGAAATCATACATGAAGCTAGTCAACTTCAGAAAATTCAAAAGCGCCTTTCCGGAGTGAATGTTGAAAGTGAAAAGCGCAAATAAGAATCCATGACATTGGACCTGAATCCAGTTATTGCAGAACTGGGTTCAGTTCTCCAACTGGAACCAACATGAAAAAACACTGAGCTACATGCGTGGTCGACTCAATGCAAATGAACTTCATGCCGTTGGAATGACGAAATCGAGAGATCCCAGGTCATGTGAGCTCAATTCAGAAGGCGGATGGAAATGTTGAAAATCAAATCGCTTTCTTAGTTTCCTTGAACTATCTTGACTTGCAGACCGATGACAAGGATAACGACTAGATTTATATTGCACATAATAGCAATACAAATCTCCTGTCTCCATACGAACTTGACTAGTGCCATTTTCAGCAGTTGCGTTCAAAGCCATTTTGCTGCAAACGTTCGCGGAGGAGATGGTTCACCCAGCGGAAGTGGTGTGGAAGAAACCAAAGCTTGGGTTTTGATGCTGCTGGATGTGGTAAGGTAGGTCCGGACCGTTCCTCTTGGGGGCAATACAACATAGTCAGTCTCCTAATGCAGTACCGAGTAACGTTTCTGGCGATTTCCAGCTGGGTGATGAACGTGACGCTGTGAACATGGAAGTGCTACGCACGGCATTTGTCATATACGACCAAGTCACGCCGTAACCGTTGTGGATGGGGAGTGACGCCCGAAAGGATCACCTCCGGCTACGATACCGTGAACGTTTTCAACATTGAAGTCCAGAAGCGGGCTACACAAGCCAATCTGTTACCTGAGTCTTACCATGTTCGACGGCGCTGCTTATGCCAACATCAGATGTCAGCATGGTCCAACATATGACACGGGCTGATCCAGTGCTACAATCACCGCGTCTGCCTTGTAGAAAAGGCTCAAAAGGTGCATTTGTTACTATGTACAGCATCATGAAGATAACCATAGGTAACATGGTATCAAGCCAATAACGATGTGTATCATCGCATGCAAGTCGTTTGTGGCAATAAGGAAGAGAGGATTCGTTGGATGGCGGATGTATTACAACCTTTCGCAAAGGAACTACTGATTCGCTGGTCATCGGATCCAAAGATAGCGAAACTCCTATAAAGAGAGGCTCGACGACTGTCTGATTTTGAAAATTCTCGACACCATCGCTTAATCAGACGCTTTGAAAACACCTGGCCCCTTATCAATTGTTCATTCTATCTATCTTTGTGACATTCTCATTCTACACTGCTCATCATGCAGATTGCCAAAGTTGCTTTCTTCCTCTTCGCTGCTATCGGCGTGGCGGCGAACCCCGTTGATGTCGATGGCAGCGGCATAGACGCTGGAGTCTCTGGCGGGGAGGACATGAACACGTTCATAACGTACACTGGGGTAAGCAGACATTCCCATCCTACATAATCCTTCATCCCAGTATGACTTGATGCTGATTCATTTTTGTCTTCTTCGCAGAAATGCAGCAGAGGCAGAAACTATAAGGAGGACACGTGCAAATTCAAGGGGCAAAAGGGCAAGACCACCATTGTGCGATGCCCAAGGTTTGCCAACCAGAGGGTGAGTTTCGACTCCTTGTAGTACGCAGGTCTTCAAGTTGAATCGCCCTAACGTTTTGACCTTGTTCTCTAGTGCCCTCGGAATGGCAGTAAGTGCACATGGGACAGCTACAAGCGGACTACCAAGTGCAACTACAAGTAGCTTCTCTAGCTTGAAGGCACCGATACTTGTTCTGAGACCTCATTAAGATAATCAGTCAGCCATTAGCTGATTCTCCAAATCGTGGGGTAAGGTCTATGGAATGACACGGAATTAAGACTGTCATTCGGGAGGGCGCTGGGAGTAGCAGTGCATTCGGCACTATCTGGGAAATGCGAAGCGCAGGATGGAGGGGGGAGGACGGCTTGTCACATTCGTTGAGTTTTTGCATTTCGATCACTATGAACAAGCAGTCGTTACCGCATTTCAACACCTCTTGGGCCTGCTCGATTACTCTTTTGACTCATGCTCGAAGTTCTACCAGACAGATTATGTTATGGAAGTTCAGTTTGCGTCCAACTGTGGCATCAATATAGGCCGAATAATAACATCGGCCAATCGAAAATCTTCAACGCTGCAACGGCGCAAATTGTGGAAGACAGTAGAATAGTGCAAAGTACCAATAGGTTTCACTGGATGACTTGCAAGAATTTGTTTCAATATTTACGTTCATAGGTATGCACAGACCAGACTGGAGATGTTCAGTTTAGCGTGTTTTATTATCGTATTTCATCTCCTCCCGACAGCGCAACTTGTAGTGGGAACCCTTGTGAGTTAGAGACATAAAGGTGAAGGGTTTCTAACACCACTACGGATCATGGTTCGACTCAAAACCCGCTAATGTTCTATGGAGCTACTTTCACAGCTTTGCATGAACTTCCCAAACCCTTAAGGTCAACAACTCCAATCGTCGTTTAGAAAATCTCTGCGACACCGAAATTCGCTGAGCGAATGGTTCAAAAGGTGTCATGAAACCCCTGACTGCCTTGGCAGCCGTCTAGGGAACCATCAAAACAGAAAAGTGAAGGTCAGTCATAATCGTATAGGATGGACACCCACGACTGAATTCATCGTGTCAGTTTCTCATCCTCTTCCCTGTCTAATGCTTCTTTGTCTGATACTTCACCGTCTAATAACTTCACCGTCTAATATTTCTCCATCTCATACCTCTCTGCCCAATACGTCTACAGATTTCGATCACAATGGGCCGCCCACTCTTCTCAGACGCTGCAGCTGTCAGACGTACGGTCCCTTGGACGAACGCCGATGAATACAGCTCATGGACTCGGCAAAGATTGGCCCATCAAGTTGAAGAATACACGAAAGCCGTGGAGGCAAACACAGACGCCATGAAAACTTCCCCCGGTCTCAACCTGCGACCAGACTTCTGGATCCTGTACACACAACGCTTAGAATTGCTGCAGAGAGTCACCGTATTCATGGCCCATGTTGATGCCTTGGAAGCCGCGGCGAGTGAAGCCTACCATCAAATCATTAACTTTGAGGACTGGGCGACGGACCTGAAACCCCACAAGTATTACCCAACCAGGTTTCTGGCGCTCGTGGAGCTTGAGCGCATCGCCAGACGCTGTGCATTTTCAGACACCCCCGCTCGCTCGGCCATTCTACGAGCGAAACTACAATTCAACTATTCGAACTTTGGGAGAGAGTACTTAGACGATGGTATTCGGGTTGACCATCAACGAATGCGTCTGACTATGGCCGAGCTGTACTGTTCCGGTCTGGAGAATAACTCCGTTTGGGATCCTGTGCTCGGTGGTACGAACCCGGATCTGAGCTACCGCGATTCCACCCTTCTGTTCCCTTACAGGTCCAGAGATAATATGCTTAGGATATTCGACTGCCCATCCGACCATGTAAACATGGCCGACAACGGACTCTTCCTCCCTCCTTCCGTCTCAAGGGCGATTAAAGAGGGCGTTCTGGCGATCGTCCCTGACCTCGGCATGGAACCCCCATCAGACATCGACCAAACTCAGACCGAACTCTTTGAAAAGCGCTTCAACGACTGGCTTGACCAGAACGTCCAGGATTATCAGTTGATTGTCATTAATGTAGCGCACCCACTGGTCCAGGACACGTGTAAGATCACAACGAAGTATGGGGTTGCTGAACGCGAACTTGGTTCGCTTCACAGCCACAAGCTGAAGTTCATGACGTCCGGGCGACCCCGAACTTCTTTCGTCTGGTGGTCATTCCTGTCTGCGGCCTTGGTTGCGTCATGGCGATGCCTGAAAAACTATGAGCACACACCTCACGCTGCGAACACCAAGAAACAGGTGATTAAGGCCGTGTGTTACTGGGGGAAAAGCGCAGTAGGGCTGTTAGATGAGAAGGTTGGACATGGGTTCTTCCTTGCTATGGGGTGTCCCGAGCGAGAGGGGGATGAACACGACGACGTCGGTGTCGCAATCGTCGCAACCGAGCGTGCCTATCCAATGAATTTCCTTATTAGGCAGCAACCTGGGGACGACCAAGAACACGAATCGGTTTGAGATATTGACATGATGTTTTTGGAGGGACTTGGCGATTGTGCGAAAGCGACGGTAGGATCCACAGCGTAGCGTAGCAAATAACACATTCCTTGTGTCTCATGAAAACAAAACATCCATTTTATGTTACTGAGTGTGAAAGGGACATGTAGAGACTTGAAATCCATAGCATAGGATGCTGTGTATCATATTTTCTGTCTCTCCGTCCCTGGAGTAGAGATGTATGCTAAAATTCCTGTCCCAACATAATTGTGAACTTTCTGAACTTTACAACTGATCTTTCTTTGCTAAGGCTGTAATCGTCCAGGTACACACTCCCCACAAACATCATGGCTCGACCAGACGCTATTCACCTTGCTTCACAAAGCCTTAGCTCACCCCGATTCGACATCGGCTATTTATAGTATTCGCAAACTCACCTGATATATCAAAAATCTGCTCCCAGAAAAACTCTTCAGGCGCTGGCTACACCACACTAACTCGGAGAATTCCATTCTTCCTGCAACCTCGAAAATTGCTCTCACCTTCGACAACACTTGCTAGCGCGCTTCCCTTGGCAAGTCTGTACAATGGCAGACTCAAAGCCTGTCGCCGAGATGACATCCTCCTTCAACGAGATGGAAATCGATCGCGAGAATTCAGTCTCTGCACCCTCTCCAGCCCTTCCCGCCGTCGCCCATGCCACCCAGAGCACCGAACCCATCTCGGAGCGCGCGGTGCGCAAAGCGAGGGGACGTCGTGACCTTGCCAAGATGATTCAGAACCGCGAGAAAGGACTGAGTATGTTCACCTCAAGCAAAGCCAGCGTACCTTCAATTCTGTTCAATTTTTGATATGCTGACCGATAACAGGCGCCGCCGCCATCCGTACTCCTCGCCCCGAAATGAACTCACACGAAAAGCTGGAGAACGCGCTCTCCCGTCTAAGCCAGACGATCAAAAACACTTTCAGCGCCGGCTTCTACTTCGGAAACGCCAGACCCCTCGAAGCAGGTGTTTCTGATAACCTTTGCCGCAGTCTCGGCCTGGATGGCCTGCAGAGCGATCGAGGCAGTCTCGCAAAATTTGCTCGCACTCTGATGAGCGAGGCCAATAACCTCAAGTACAGCTACAGCAGACATAGCCAAAACCTCGACGGACGGCGCAAGGACTTCTTCGTCAAGCTCTCGAAGAGCTTGGTCACCAGGGTCGTCGGCGGCGGAACCTTGCAGAAGAACATTAGGAAGAACCCGATTCATGCCTCGACTTGCGACGTGATGCTGGAGGCGCTGGTTCAGGCAAGACTCGCCTACCTTCGCATGGATATCAAAGACGACGGGGGAACGTCTGGAAGCGCGGAAGGCACTTACACGAGGAAGGCGACGAGCCTTGTTAGGGCCGTGGACGAGTGGATTTCGACTGTTCAATCTGGCGCGACGAAGCCTCAGCCGAAGGTGCTTGATTTGGCCGAGGCTATTGGCCAGGCCGTTATTTGACGGAGGAAATGTACCTTGTGGTCGCGAGAAAACGAGGGGCGGCAAGGGTTGCCCGAGTTGGGGACCTCACTGGGCTTTGAGTAGTCATACGCACCCCAAAATTGCTGGACAAGTGTAGAGCCTGGATAATGGGTGGATGGGATAACGCGAAGAGTTGTTGAAATAACAAATATGGCTAGATCTCGACAGATTATCAGCCCTGCCCAGAATACATAGCCTCAAAACACAAGGACAAAATGGTTATTCGCATCAGAATCCCAATCTTCCAGCATCGCCGAGTCACCTCAATTGCCTCAGGTGTATCGGAGACGTGTCAAATAAACTGTGTCAAGGAAGGAAGGTAGGTTCCTTGGGTGATTTCGTCCGCCCACCACGTACCTGCCTGCGTTCCAGACTTAAAATTGTATCTCTCGCCTCTGGGCGATACGCAACTCGTAGGCCACGACTGCGAGGGTAACGTATGCAGGACTGCGGCACAAAAGAAAACACATCATGCAACCATGCAACAGGCAGCAAGTCTTAAATACCACGTCGGTCCACTTTGGGCCGCGTGCATTATTGCCGATCCCCCTCGTACAAAAGATCACGCTCTTCAACAGCGTCCAGCTCTACTACTTGTTGTTGCCAAATTCCTGTCTCGTTTCCACTAACGACTTTCTCAACCAGGAGCGAAGAGGCCTCGTTCGTGTTCATTCTCAAATAATTATCGCACACTCCACGCAGTCATGACCGGCCTCCAGGATGAGCCAAGCCACCTCTGCAGTCGTTGCAGCACCATTCCCTTGGACGCTGTCGTCAACGTTCCAAGGAAGGCTATGAATTTGGAGCTCGGTCTCTTCCAAGACATTGTTTCCAAAAGCGAATATTGCTCATTCTGCAGACTGGTTATTCAAGCATTCCATGTTCACCTAGATCCACACTGGCGACCAGGAGAGCATCCCAATCAGATGTGCTATCTCCATGTTGACGAGCAACAAGTTGGATCATCGTCTTCGCTGATCAAGGTATACTGCGATATGACATCTGATTCAATCCCAGAAGGACTGGTTGGAAGTTACAAACTACTAGGG
Organism: Colletotrichum sp. SAR11_240; assembly: GCA_025328625.1. Taxonomy (NCBI): domain Eukaryota; kingdom Fungi; phylum Ascomycota; class Sordariomycetes; order Glomerellales; family Glomerellaceae; genus Colletotrichum; species Colletotrichum sp. SAR11_240. The sequence goes on along the minus strand of JAKMXA010000087.1, from coordinate 131,048 downwards.
TTCATCGGTGCTCCTTTGGAAGACTGTCTTAGCGACGGCAACAAAACCGTGCCAAGTGCCACCGCAGGGCAATTGAACTACGCGCTGATCAGCTCCTGGATCGAAGACTGTCAATCCCACGAGGTGTGTAGCATGGGACGAAGCTCAAATTCCGCACTTGTTACGGATATTTGGCTGGTCGACGTTCGAAACATGTGCCTAGTCCAGCGGTACTGGGATTGTAGCTACGTTGCTCTTAGCTACGTCTGGGGGGGCCTCATAGCATTTCGGAGCCAGAAGGCCAATTTTCCCAGCCTGCAAATCCCTGGCTCGTTGAACAGCGTTATGAAAGAAATACCACGAGTCATCCAGGACGCTATCACATTTACCGTCGACATCAAGCAACGATACCTTTGGGTAGACTCATTGTGCATTGTGCAAGATGATGACGCTTTCAAAGAAAAATACATCCCACAAATGCACCTGATATATCAATCAGCCCTAGCAACCATCATAGCTGCATCAGGAAAGGATGCGAACAATGGTCTGCCGGGCGTCTCTTACTCCCGTAAGGAACCCAACACCCCAATCAACTTTGGCGCTCGATCGCTGGAAGCCAAGTTTCCCGCTCTCTTGCCGCTCCTGTGGAACTCGAAGTGGAAGTCGAGAGCTTGGACTTTCCAGGAAGGTGTGTTTTCCAGAAATCGCATATACCTCACGGACTACCAAGCATACTGGGTTTGCTCCCATCATATGGCTTCAGAAAGCAGCACTCAGTATCATCACCACGGAATGGCACTTTGGGACAATGTCTCAACTAGTCTGTTTTCCCGCTCCGTCCTCATGTCCCGACAAAAGTTTTATGAGAGTCTTGTCAACGAATATTCAGACAGAAGACTCTCTTATCATTCCGATTCGCTGAGTGCTTTTGCCGGATTGCTTTCAAAGATGGGCGAGATGTTTGGCTGGTCATTTGTCAGTGCTATCCCAGAGAGCAACTTCGAGTCCTTCCTTTTCTGGGGGCCGCGTTTCGGCAATACGCTTCGACCAAGACATAAAGCGAAACAAGATTCGGATGCACAGCTCTGCCGCTCGCCTACCTGGTGCTGGACGGCATGGGAGGGGCATGTGTACTGGGATCCCTCGAGAAAAGAAAAATTCATGGGAAAAGCAGTGACTACAAAGTCTGAGGTTGAAGGGTACTGGATCAGCAAGACAACCGGATTTAGGAAGATTGGCGAGGCAAGAAGCCCCAACCATGGTGGCCAAATTCTTGCTTCATCACTGCCCGAGAAGCAGCCAAGTATGCCGGACTCTCATCACCCGGAGATTGATATCCCACCAAACACTCTTATGTTCAAGGCAAAGATCATCAACGCTACAGCCTTTGAGATAAAGTCCCCAGACTTCGACCCAGCTTGCAGTCGTTACTTTCGAGGGAATTTGACCTGCGCAGGTTGGTTGTATGACAGCAATGGCCGACACTGCGGAACCCTTCGTGGAATCAATTTCTCTGGACATCATGACCAGGAAAAATGGGAGATGATTTTGCTGTCGCGCAACGATCAAGACGAGGTCTTACAAGCTGACATCGACGCCACGCCAAGCACCAACTTGCCTCTGGAGTATCCCTCTGCCAAAGAGTACTACGAAGAAATATTCGATACTACAGCGTATAAGTACCGAAGATGGTGGGCCCTAAACATCATGTTGGTCGAAAGGAAGGGTATGTGGGTGGAGCGGGTTGCTGTTGGGCAGATTCATGCTGACGCGTGGAAATCCGCTCTTGGGCAGTCATCTTCGGAAACAATCTTCTTAGCTTGAGGTGCTCTGTATGTCATGGGGAGTAATATAGAGTCTATTCAAGTACACCGTTCGTTAGACAAATGACACCTTGGAGTGTTTTTGCAGAAGAATAGCCATCCCACGTTACTGATATCATAGCACAGGCTACGAGCATTTATTGCCTTCCATCTCGTGAATTATTGGTAGGTAGTTTGCGACTCCCAGTTCTTTCTCGCTTGCGCCGCGCCGAGTCCGCAGCTTTTACCAGCTCGCTCCATCGTGCGACGACTCGCTTGCTGTTCGGACTTGTCTCAACCACTTGCAGTATTTTCTGCGCTGCACGAATATTGGAGAGCGGTCCAACAATCCAATCCGCCGCTTCATCGTCGCGCAAGAGAAACGGGTAGTCATTGGGGTTGAGAACGATGGTGACCTCCTGAAGGGCAGGCAACAACGCAGCAACAGCCAGACACGCCGGCTCCCAAGGGATGCGTGGAACGGTTGCAAAGAAGCGCCGTGGAAACATCGTTACGCGCAGGATATTCCTTCTTGTTTGCTTAGAGAACCTGCCGAAGAACTCATTGACAGTTTGTTCGTTTGTATCTGATCCCAGGTCGAAGATGCAGCTTCTGTAGAGTAACGGCATGGCCTCGGAGTATGTTTGCTTGTTCACTCTCAAGATGACAGTGTCAGGTTTGAAACGAGCCTCTGTTGTGTATACCAAAATTCCCCAGGGCCTTCTCGAGAGGCTCACGGTTCCGCCGTAGTAGACCAGATAGCAGTATATTTGTTCCCGCAATTCGAGTGGTAGATCGAACAGAGGAAAGGGGTCGCTAGAACGCCGGACCGGATCCGAGAATCTGGTAGACTGGCAATCGGCGTCGCCCATTATTACTGTGGAACGCATCTTATTTGACCGAATGTCTTTTGTTTCCAGGTTCATCCATCTGGACGATTGATAAATCTCTCGCCGGAACTGTTGGAAATGGAAGGGTGCCTAGAGAATAAAAGTGGTCCGACTTTATTCCCCAATCGGAGTATTGCAGATACCGGCTACAGCGATGTCCAGCATCTAACCCCTTCAATTGCATCGTACGCAAGTACCTAGCAGTTATGCGCATTGAGTGGCTGAAGGTAGTGGCGGCAGCATGTGGCTTGTCAATAATCGTTAAATTATTTTGATCCATGCTCGGACGCAAGAGCTCCCCTAGCTGCGTTAAATCTACAACTCACCTGTCGAGCCCTGCCTCGATGGCCATGCGCCTAGTTCGACATTCCTACCGAATCTGCTTCACAGCACATCAATTGACCGTTAGATCTATCGCAACCAAGGCCTCTGTCCCCCCGACCTTCGAAAGTGCTCCGAGTGCGATCCCATCCCAGCCGAAGCGGCTTCGGTGCACCGAGGTGGACGAAAATGGCGACGTGACGGTACGATATATCTCGGCGAAGAAAACCGAGCTCACCACAAGTTACGGGCTTGTCCCGCGGGACATTCGCAAGATTGAGCTTTCGACCCTCTCCCACATTGGCATCCGGCCCTCGACCGTTCTCATTCACCTCTTCCACCTGAAGGTGTTGGTCCAGCGTGACCGAGCTCTTATTTTTGACGATGCGACGAGTCCCACCTCCCGCGAAGCATTTCTGCGCGACATCGGCGAAGCAATAAAACAAAGGAATGCGGCGTTGGCCGAGGTAGCGTGCGAGCGCAAGGAGGACGAGACATACGCGCAGCCGCAAGCCACCTTCGAGTTCCTGGCCCTAGAGGCTGTCTTGAGCTCTGTTGTAACGGAACTCGAGGGAGAGCTTGCGGCTGTGCGACACCCGGCTGATCGTGTTCTCGCATCTCTCGAAGATGATGTTGACCGCCGCGTGTTGCTGAATCTGTTCGGTCTGTCCGGCAGGGCAACCTGGATTGCGGCGCAAGCGGAGCTGGTCCTCGGCGCTGTCGAAGACGTCCTTGATTGGGATGACAGCCTTGCCGCTCTGTATCTGACAGAGAAGGCAGACCCGAATGCTTTAGCAAAGACTGTGGACGACGACCTCACGGCGGCAGAGTCATTGCTGGGGTCGTACTACAACGCTCTCAACGAGATCGTGCAGGAGGCGCAGAGTCTGGTGTCCAGCATTCGGAACACCCAAGAGAGGTTTGTGTCACACACCATTGCTTCAGATTCTAGAACCCCCTCTGACTGTTTCTTCCGTCTTGGCCCGCCTCCAGCGCTAGCGCCATTCTCGATGCCAACCGCAACTCGTTGATGTTACTCGATCTCAAATACCGCATGGGGACGCTTGGCCTTGCGTCGGGCTCCTTCTTTTCTGCCTTCTACGGCATGAATATATCTAACTACATTGTAGACTACAACTGGGCGTTTCCGGGCGTATGCGGAACCTCGGCAGTTCTAGCCGTGATCGCTACATGCTACGGATCGTCTGTCCTGCGCAAGCTGATGAGAGTGAGGATGGAAGGGCATCGGGAAGCCCGGTCACTTGTCTCTGGGAGATGGAGCAAGACGATGAAATGAGACCAGGACAAATGTAACAACAGGGTCATTCTTGCAGTCACGTACAAATACACAAATGACGGTGAGAATGACATAGTTAATGTGTAGTAATACAGACATCAAGGAGCGCTGGAAGTACGCCTAGCGTTCCTTCTGGCAACTGATGAGGCGAACTAGCCCAGACAAATTGTTCGATCCCCTGATATCTGCTTCAGACAAAGATCAGCACTGAATGCGGCCGGTATTGTCTCTTTCGGCCCGTTCACCGGCCGTCTTGTTGCTCGAGCTTCTTGGACCCTAGCCGGAACATTCGGACGGCATCTTGGCCAAGCCGGGGCCCAGGCGGCAGATTTAGGCTCACTCAGGGGGCCCCAGTGCAGTACAGCCAGACGTGCACGCGGACATGCAGAGCCTCAAATTTCATGACAGTCATAGAGCTTTTCTGAAGATTGGGTATATGAATCAAATGATCATGTGTGTATTCCTACGGATTTCATGTCAGCAAAAGAATTGCTACACAAGTACGCCGCAGTCAGCCGTGAACCCGAGGTTATGGGCCTGGAATTCAGGTACCGACCCGCTTCGTGCTGTCGTCCCTGCATGGACATCAGGATCGCACCTTGAACTTTCCTCGCAGTCAAGAAACATGTGTAATTCTTGTGTTGCGATGCATACATGTAGTACAAAACACGATTCATCGCACGGAATCGCAAGTCATTTTGCATAAGATCCTTCGGGATTCTGCATGGAACACGACGTGAAAACAGGAGACATTGTGTTGAATCAGAGACACTCCACCGCCATTTTTCAGTTGATGCGCTGCTGGGGTTCCAGTTACCGAGACCAGTTTTCAGGTCTAGAACACACCAAAACAGCGGGAGTAATCACGCGGAAAGGGGATGTCAAATTGGCGGAACGTTTCCCCGGCCATCGATAATCTCTCTAGAATACCAAAAGGAAGCAATACTCAGGGACCGCAAGGGGCTGAGAGTCTGAGACCACCCAAGCTGAGGATCGTGCTCTAGGACAACCCAGCCAACAGCGGGTTGATGGGGCTCAATCAGCGCACATTATCGCCAAGACTGTCCCATTGACGATGAGCTGGACGGGAATGACGAGTTAGGAGGGGCCTAGACTGACGGTGCAAGTGGAGATTGTAGGCTGAGTCTGCCGATCACTACTAGCTGACTGCCAGGTCCAATACCATTCTTTTTTCACCTTTCACCATGTTTACCCCAATGGAAAACCGGTCAGTGACGGCAGTGAGATGCGTCTTGGCCGGCAAGAATACGAGCTCCACGAAGGCACGCGAGCGACGTCATGCACAACAATTCTCTCGTGTCTGTCGGTAGCTATTTTTGTTGTACATGCTACCGAACATGTGGCGCACTTTAAATACCTTAAAGATGGCCCAACGTAAACAAATAAGAACCCTGAGATGCCCAGCTTCGACCAGACTTCCAGAAGCCCTCATCCGTCCCTAATTCTCAATTATTATCTTTAGTCTAATATCTTCAACATGTATCTGAGAGGAGCTGTCGCGGCCACCTTGGCCACCACCGTCTTGGCCCAGACCCAGCAGGGCTTCAACTACGGAGCCACCAATGAAGACGGCTCTTGCAGAGGCTACGATGACTTCGTGAGCTACTTCAACACTGCGAAGAGCTTGGCCGGAACATCGGGCTTCGCATCTGCCCGTCTCTACACATCGATCCAGTGCGGCACGGTAAACGACCCGATCTCGGCTTACCAGGCCGCGATCGACACCGATACTCAGATCTTGGTGGGCCTGTGGGCCAGCGCCGGCCGCGGAATCTACGAGAACGAGCTCAACTCTCTGCTGCGCGCCGCCGAGCAGTACGGCACCGCCTTCACCGATCGCGTCGTCGGCATCAGCGTCGGGTCCGAGGATCTTTACCGCAGCAGCCCTGATGGCGTTGCCGCTAACGCCGGCGTCGGAGCCACCGGCGCCGAGATTGAGGGATACATCGGCTGGTTGAGAGACTGGATCCGCGGCACCGCGCTCGAGGGCAAGCCCATCGGCCACGTCGACACCTGGACTGCGTGGGTGAGAGGCGAGAACGCCGGTGTCGCCGCCTCTGTTGACTGGCTCGGCCACAACTCCTTCCCCTACTTCGAGTCGACCAAGCCCAACGCCATCGAGCAGGCCGCCGACAACTTCTGGACTGCCGTGGGTAACACCGAGAGTGTTGCAGGAGGAAAGCCTGTGTACATCACCGAGACTGGCTGGCCGCACAGTAAGTTGAACCAGACCCAGCCTCACCGTTACGGTGCTACACGTCTCGAAATGTCTTTGACTAACATGTGCACTTCAGTCGGTCCTCAGTCGGGCGCTGCTGTCGCCTCCGTCGACAATGCTCACACCTACTGGTCTCAGGTCGGCTGCGCTCTGTTTGGTCAGCGCAACGTTTGGTGGTACACCCTTCTTGATGCGAACACTGCGCAGACCGACATCTCCTTCGGCGTGACGCCGGCAGGCAGCTCGACTCCTGTTTTTGATCTCAGCTGTTAAGAGCTTTGAGATCGGGAAAGTAAGCCTCTGCGAAGGATATTCGGGGTTGAAATAAGCTATGAATAAGAGCACGGGGCTACGCCAAGATATGCCACGTAATAATGTTAATTTTTACTTTGCCTTCACGATAAGTCCGGGACTCCGGCCCATGGGAAATGGTGAAATCGCCAAGAATGCCTTCAAACTCTATTTTCCAAGCCGACGTGCTGACCTGTCTGTTGACAACATGGCGAGAGTAGCATCCTACTCCACAAGCTGGAGCAGCAGAAGGAACTTTGGTCTTAAAAGCAACCATACTATCACACCGATGCTCCCAGTTTTCTTCATCCCACTGGCCACTGACCGAGTTCGGTTAGCCGCTGATCTGCTGTCAGATTATTCGCTAAGTCATGCAGCTTTTGAACTGTCCCTTCTGTTGACTGCGACGATAAAAACATGCACAAGCCCCGCACTTCTCTTGTCAAATTATTTACCTATGTGCTGAGACTCACCAGTGGATGACGTGACAGTTTGCAAATAGTTTTCTCATCTCTTGAGCTCAAACTTGATTATTTGCATATTTGACATGGAGGTACTGACCGCTGGCGTAGCCTGGGCAATGAACCAGACAGTCTCTACCCAGAAGATCTTAGGCCGCCTCGGTCTCGCTTCACTGCTTGCTCACAACGTCGCGGGGTCTTGGACGGAGCTTGCGGCGCAACTTTCGCCCCAAGCATCTATCTTGCTGCCCGATGAGCCATCATTCGAATCGTCTATAAGCAGGTGGAGAGAGTGGCATGCGCCTAGCGTGGGTGCTGTCGTGAATGTTTTCACGGAGAGTGATATCCAAGCAACGGTAAGTACAAACGAAGACGGGGACGGCTTGTATTCGACGAATCGTAAGTGAACTGAAAAACTAATTCATGACGACTTGCACAGATTCGGTACGCTAATGAACATGAAATACCATTCCTCGCCAGGTCTGGCGGGCATGGCGCAACCGAAGCATTGCAGGATGCTAAAGACGCGATCATGGTTGACGTGCGGGGTTGGAACCAAGTTGAGATAGCGAAAGATGGAAAGACGGCAACTCTAGGCGGCGGCGCGAGCGTGAAAACGGTTGTCAATGCCCTCTGGGCTGCAGGCAAGCAGACGAGTGAGTCCATTTCCCCAGAATATTTGACAGGGATCAGATGCTTATCTCCCCAAGCGACCGGCCTTTGCGAATGCGTCGGCTTTTCAGCACCAATCCTCGGAGGCGGCCATGGTTGGCTTCAGGGACAGTACGGCCTAGCCTCAGACCAAGTCATCTCGGCCCGGATTGTCCTTCCCAGCGGCGAAGCGGTGACAGCATCAGACGAGACCAACCCCGATCTCTTCTGGGCCTTGCAGGGAGCTGGACACAACTTCGGCATTGTAACCGAATGGGAGTACCGCGTCTACGATATCAAGAATAATGCTTGGGGCTACAGCATTTTCATCTTCCTCGCTGAGCATCTAGAAGAGGTAATGGAAGTGACCAACAAGATGATGGAGACGCAACCGCCCGAGATCGCCCACTGGATTTACTTCATTAACCTCCCTGACATTGATCCGGAGAGAGTACGTTCCCCATATGCGGATCCACCTCCTTTTCATGGCTAACGTTGCTAGCCAATCATCTGGTACGCCATCATTAACGATGGAAGTGAAAATGATACCGTAGAGTATGCCAAGCCTCTTTTCGATATCGAGCATGTCAGTGTCGAAAGTGGCTCTACCGCGATGCCTGACTTGGCCGTGAAGGTGTTTACTAGTGAGGACAGCCTCGGTTGTGCTAAAGGCAACACCGGCCTCAGGTATCCTATCGGGCTAAAGAGATACGACCTTCCCGCCATTCGAAAAGTGTTTGATGACATGACTGAGATGTCTCTTACTGTTCCCGAGCTTGCGGGGTCGTTCTTCATGTTGGAGGGTTATTCGACGCAGGGGGTCAAGGCTATTGATGCAGAGAGCTCTGCCTTCCCGCATCGTGATGATGATCTCTTGGTCACTCCCTACGTCGTGTACAAGCCAAACGCATCTCTGGATGCTCTAGCTCAAGACTATGGAGAGAGGTTGCGGGGTCATCTACTGAAAGCGAGCGACGATCCGGAGCGGCTGCGGGCGTATGTCAATTATGCGCATGGAGACGAGTCGTTGGAGTCTGTGTATGGGTGGGAAGAATGGAGACTGGAGAAGTTGAGGGCCTTGAAGAAGAAGTGGGATCCAGAGAACCGGATGAGGTTCTACAATCCCATTGTGTGAGGCTCTCAGCGCTTAGAAAGTTAGCCCCTGTCTCAGGGGCTGTGCTTCCCAGATCGAGGAATGTTCCAACAGAAAAGGCAAGGGCAGCCGCACAATCTCGATGAAGGAAGATGAGCGTACCATCACGCACGCATGAGCATGTTTGTGGTTGAACGCGTATTGTATGCGAGGTCTTAGACGCAAGTGATGGAGTACAGACGGTATGACGGACCGCTCAGTCCGGGAGCACCCTCGATATCCTGGTTCGTAGGAGCTGAGAGCAATGATATGCCGATAATTACCCGTCCCTGACGTTGTTATGCTACTCTTTGAACGCGTTGCGGAGTTTGTCGGAGCTGAATGGTGTAGAGCGCGGACTTTGCCCGACACTCCGCGAGTCGTAGTATCCCCTGCGGTGAGCATTCACCGAATCAAGTCCAGACTCCAGACTGCCTGGCAACCAGCGAGCTATGACCACTCGCGACTCATTATGTTCGATGAAGAATCCACCAGGTTGAAGGTGCTGCCGTCTTGGGAACCTGTCTACGCGGCGCAAATGTCCGACGACCCGCTCTTTCCCCCAACCTCTCCTCAAATCCCGATTATTTGTCGTAAGATCATGCGGGGAAGCAGTTCATCTCGCTTTCGGATTCTTTGCGCACGGCATATGAAGAACATAGACTTGCTGATTTACATCTCAAGTTTTCTTATCCATGTGTCAATTGAAGAACTACCTGAAAGCCTTTCAGACTGGAGGCCGATGCTTTGGTTAGCGTGCTAGTACCTCTCCCAGGAGAGCTTTACCCCCCTGACCCGCGTACAGAACTCTTTAACGAATTCATGGCTTCAGCATCAATCCTTAGATGGGAAAGGTGAAATCCGGTATCGATTCAGGTTGAATGACGTTGTTGCTATCTGGATCTAACCATGTGATGCGGTGACAAGCGGAGCCTCAACGCGGGAATGTCGAGGATTTAACAACAGCCCCGTTTGCCAAGGAGGTGAACTCTGAACAAGTGCTCGAAGCTCAGACCCCGATATTCCCCGAGGACGCTTCACCTCAACTGCCCCAGACTTACCCCATGTCAGACTGAGTGGTTTCCCCACGGGGGGCGCTTGTAGTTCCCTGCCGTTGATGGAGATTCAACCATGAATTGGGACGATTGTATGTCTGTGCATCGACTTAAAAGTCCCGGTTCGGAAGCAATTAAGTAAGTCTTGTCACTACCAACTCTCTTGGCTCTTCCTTTCTCCCCGAGCAGACTTTCGGCGCTTTTGGAGTCTTCAATGGTCCCTTTTGTTATTGGTTCACGTCCCTTGACACTCTGAGAACATGTTCGGAAAGTCGAAGGGTGCTTCCAACAAGAGCAATGGCATCAGCCCCGAGCTTGAAGCTGTCCTGCCTAAGGATGGCCTCCCATGGTACAAGAAGTCACATCTGAGATGGCTCAACTACTACTGCGTCTTCCTGGGTCTTCTTTGCGCCGCGAACGGATACGATGGATCGATGATGAACGGGTTGTTGGCTCTGCCTCAATGGATGAATTTCATGGACCAACCGAAAGGCGCATGGCTGGGTTTCATCAACGCCGTTCAGTCCTTGTCGACTATGCTTGCCTACCCTGCGGTCGCCTATTTCGCCAATCGATGGGGCCGTAAGAAAGGCCTGTTCGTGGGATATGCCTTCTTGTTCCTCGGCTCTATGCTGCAGGCTTTCACTCCCAATAAGACGGGCTTCATTCTCGGACGACTATTCATCGGTCAGCCTAGTGGCTGGTGGGGTGGTCTTGCACCTGTTCTCATCACTGAGCTGGCGTATCCAACCCATCGTGGAATCCTTACCACTGAGCTGGCGTATCCAACCCATCGTGGAATCCTTACAGCGTAAGTATTTCATCGCTCAAGCTTTGCGATGACATGACTAAAGTGGATTGACTATAGGCTTTACAACTGTGGTTGGTTCGTCGGTAGTTCGTTCGCTGCCTGGGTAAGTTCATAATAACGATGCTCTTTTGAATGTCGCTCACAGGATCAAGGTGACATACGGTACCCGAAACTACGACAGCACATGGGCTTGGCGCATCCCCTCCCTTCTTCAAATTGCCGTACCGATCGTCGTTCTCCCAGCCGCCATTCTGGTCCCCGAATCGCCCCGCTTCTTGGTCTCAAAAGGACGAATTGCGGAAGCGCGCAGAATCCTTGTCAAACTCCACGGTGGCGGCGACGAGCATTCCTTGCTGGTTGACTTCGAGATGGCCGAAATCGAGCGGGCGATCGAAGACGACAAGGCTGCGGGCGAGACTTCTTCTTGGATGGAGATGTTCAAGACCCCTGGAAACAGGCACAGGGCCTTTATTTCGATTACGCTTGGTCTGCTGGCTCAATGGGTAAGAGCAAAAGCCCACAAACATAGTATCATCTCACTGACGATTTTAGGGCGGAAACAACCTGGTCAGCTATTACCTCGCAGACGTCCTCAAAGCAGTCGGAATCACGTCGATCACGGACCAAACCATCATCAACGGCTGCCTGCAGAGTTGGAACCTGGTCATGGCTGTCTCGGCGGCCATGTCGGTTGACAGAGTCGGCCGTCGTTTCTTGTTCCTCACCAGTGTTTTGGGCATGCTCACCAGTTATATCATCCTTTCCGGTTTGAACGGTGGCTTCGCCACGACAGGAAAGGCATCGGTCGGTCTTGCAGTTGTTCCCTTCCTTTACATCTACTACAGCTTCTACGACATCGCATTGTAAGCATCACTCTTCCTGGGACCTCGGAATTTGTTTCTTGTTTAACGCTAACCTCCAACACAGTACACCCCTTATTGTATCATACCCCGCCGAGATCTGGCCGTACCAGCTGCGTGCCCGCGGCACCGCCTTGACGCAAATGTCTACGTATTTCGGCATTTTCTTCAATGTTTTCGTTAATCCGATCGCATTCGACGCAATGGGTTGGAAATATTACCTTGTGTTCGTTGTCATTCTGATCATCGGAACGGTGATCATCTACTTCTTCTACCCCGAGACTAGGGGTCACACGCTAGAGGAGATGGCTGTCATTTTCGACGGAGAGTCAGCAAGGGTTACTGATACCTTTGTATCCGGAGACGACAAGAGAGCTGGTGTTACGCAGCATCATGAGAGCGCATGAGTAAGCGCCTCATAGATCAAATCTGTCGAGGAGTCTATTTGATGTGGAATTGCATTTTCAATGGGTTCTTGGTGTTGGTCATGGGATCTCAAATAAACTCGACATTATGCATCCTACTGTTCCTATTGGACCTTTCCTCTTGAGTCCACAGTCCAAATCTCTTCAATAACCCCATTTCTATGCGCATAGTAGAAGTCGTGAAGGTTGATAGTCGGATCAATGTGGCTAGGAATCATCTCAACCCGATCTCCCACATTAAGCGCCGGCGTTCCCTCGTCCCAGGTCAATGAGCCGTGCTCATCGCCAAGGTTCGCATGTCTGTACCTGGGATCCTTGCACTCTGCCAGTCCACTGTCCGTCGTCAAGGATTTGAGGCCCGTATCAATCGTAACCTGACGTTCGCCCTGTTTGCTGACTACCGTCGCCAAAAGGGTAAGACTATTCGAGTAAAATGTGCCAACTGCGTTTCGATAATCGGTGTCCATGAAAATGAAAGAGCCGGGCTGTAGCTCGGTTACACAGGGCACCTGCGCACAGAACTCCCCAGTTCCTGTTCCTCCAGTGGTGACAACGTCGATAGTGAACCCTGCTTTTCGCAGTTGCTCTGCCGTGTCGACGAGCGTCTTCATCGACTCAAGGCACTGTTTCTTGCGGTCTTCACGGTCGTGAAGATGTTGAAGATGACCCTCGTAGCCCTGGACACCAATCAACCGCAGATGCGGCAGCGTCGCAATGTGCTTCGCGAGAGCCAAGGCCGGCTCTCCAGGCGCAACTCCGGTTCGGTGCAGTCCCACGTCGAGATCAATCAGGGTAGTCAACGGCTGATCGATGCCAGACTGGCCCAGGGCGTCATTGATTGCGGTTGCACCAACCTCGCTGTCCACCACAATTCTGATGTCCCTGTGCTTCCGGAACAGCTCGACAAGCCTCTTGACCTTCGGAGCACCGATGATTTCGCAGGTGATGAGGATGTCATCGAAGCCGGCCGCGGTGATAGCCTCCGCCTCGGACACCTTCGCCACACAACAGCCCGTTGCGCCGGCGGCCACCAGCTTGCGGGCAAGAACCGCGCTTTTCGTGGTCTTCAGATGAGGTCGTACTTTGCGGCCTGTAGGTAGAAAGTTGTCGAATAGCTTTTTGATGTTGGATTCCATAAGATCGAGGTCAACGATCATGGAGGGGGTGTCTAGGCTGTCAAGGCCATCGCCGACCCGCGGTGAGTACATGGCTGCAGGAGCTAAGAAATCGACTTTAAGGAATAAAACTCAAGCAAAGACTTGTTGAGTGACTTTGCAACGTCAAAAGGAGTTGCGAATGCTTAAGGAATGTGCTTTCGGCGGACGGACGGCGAGGGGAGAGCGGAATCGGCGCTCCTTATCAGCGCCGTAATCATCGGGCGGGGTTGAAGCTCCCGGCCGTGCACAATAATCTCGCATTTAATTGGTTGGTGAAGTATCATGTGGACATGACACTACACTGAGGGGTCTCCGTCAACACGGAAAAGAGCAAGGGACATGGCATCGGCCAAGATAGCGCGTCCCGGCCGTTGACTGACACTGAGTAGCCTCCCAAGTGGCACTTCACCACCAACAGACGGCGAGCGCGGCCGTGGAACGTTTTGATCTCCGTTGGGGACTGCCAGGTTCCTCTCCGATGGTCCAGGAGAGGAGACACCCCGGCTCGCATTGCTCCGGCGCAATGTCGACTCGGACCGATTCGGAGTGGGGTTTCCCGAGTCCGGGGTAAGGAATTGCGGAGACGGCGAGGTTGCCCGCGGAGGAAGAAGGGCAGCCCCGCGAGGTGCCTCGAATCGAGATGAACGACCTTGATCGCCGCGGGACGGAGGCTTCTTCTGGGCTTCATCCCGCAATAGGCCCCAGAGCTGTTGAAGCCACCTTTGCTTCTCTTCGGGCTTCATCGAACGAAGGGGCAGGACTTCCGCGCCGCCCATCTCCCTCGTCGGCCACGGGAAGCTGACTGCCATCTCCCTCAATGTCTCAGAGTCAAGTTGTCGAAGAATGATTCGAAGTTGTGGCTCGACATTTGCTACTGCCTGAAACGCCCAGTCTCCTCGCTGCTCCAGACGCTCAGCAATCTGCGACATGGCTCCGACCAACCATTCAATGGCGACGTTGTCGGGTACTGTATTCGCCTTGCTCAACAGCCATCCAAGCGTTTCCGGTGTTCCGGACTGGTTGAGGATAGGGATGCTGCGCTTATCGTGCTCACGATCCTGGAGTTTCATGATGAAGTCGTTGTACTGCTGCATCGCCGTCAGAGGTAGACCAACGAATTTGCCCGCATTGAGAGCGTGGACAATCTCATCTCCTAGGGCGATGCCAGACTTAACACCGCTGTTGAGACCACGCCCTGGCCAAAAGTGCACCGTCATAGCAGCGTCGCCGGCGACTGCGACAAGGGCATGAGGCCGGTTGATAGAAGCTGAATCTGATGGCGGGAGGTACTGGATGCCTTCGCGCACAGCTTGCACCACAATCGGGATGCGCACGACGTTGATGACCTCGCTCTCCTTGAAGCCGAAAAGCTTCAACCCATCGGATATCGACCTCCACAGCGAACCTCCTCTGTTCTCCGACGGGGCGAAAACCTGGTTTTCGTTAAAGCCAGGCGGGATCGTCCCATCCGAACGTCGAAGACATCCTGGATATCCAAAAGTGACAGGTTGACCATCCATAGCCAACATCTTGTGCCATTCCTCCTCGGTGAGCTGCATGTTGAGGTACCCGCGACCATCGAAGTCACTGGCGTTGAGGAGATAGCGGGTTTGGCCTAAAGTCAGGAACACGTTCAAGGGTTGCGACCAAGGAAGCCCAGCTGGCCGATCGAATGCTAAGCCAAGGGCATAACTCCTCCCGCGTTCGTTCTCATAGCCATGGAAATATGACTTCCGGATCCAAGATGCTGCTCCGTCTGCTCCAAGGAGCACATGAAAGTCACCAACTTTGTACAAGTCCTCGCGTGTAACGCCCTCCGCGTGAAGGTGTATCAGGTCGTAAAACTCAGGCGCATGGCATCTTCGAAGCAGCCGATCCTCGACCTTACGGATCTGGATGTTGGCTGAACCAGGCCAAACGCACTCGGGGCGCCCTTCGAAAAGTGCTTGCTGCGTTGCCCGGCTCATCAACGTTGTGACTGACTCTTGCAGCGTAACGACCTGATCGCGTCTTCTAGCGGTCGGCGGATAGTCGACATAGGTGCCGTTTGGGCCTGCCATGACCACCCAGCGCCTTTCATATACGTGGACTTGGATCTTGCCAGCACCCTTTTCGGCAAGCGAGATGGCTGACGCCAAGGCCGTGGGACCTCCACCGACTATGGCAACCTTGAGGCGTCCTGTGGGGTACTTGTATATGACTGCGTCCACAGGTGGAGGTTCGACGTTTCTGAATATCGTAGGGTCGAAGAAGAAGTCCATCACAACTTTGGTTTTGTCGGAGTACATGAAGTCCGGCACCTTGGCCTTGATGAGCATGAACCGGACACATTGAAGCAGTGGCGTAGGGGCAAAACTGGGATGACGATTGCCGAATATCCTCGTTTGAACCGCGAGAGCCAACGCTGTAATGTTGCGGTACTGTTGGTCTGTCGCGATGGCTTGCAGTTCGAAGCTGAAGACCGGGTCTGGGTTCATCTTGGCGAAGCGAAGCAGAAAGATCTTGGCTCTTTCCAGATCAGTGCGGCTGTCGCCGGGTCCGCCGGTACCCCAAGCATCTTCATACAGTTTCGGGAATAGGATTTCCTCGTGTGAAGTTGTTCGTGTTTGGCCTTTTGAAAGGGGGCGGAACCCCGACGGCGAACGACTTCTATTCATGTCTTGTCTGTCCTAAATCAGCTTAACAGAATTTCGAGATCTAATGCGAATGTTTGGAAGAATGATGTCCAAGGAGCCGGCGAAAAGTCCCCGGGGAGTGTATAAGACTTTATGAGCTTATCTTGGTTCATCCGGACAACGTTCCAAAGTCCAGATGACTGACGGGAAGGAAGCGCCAATCTAACGTCTAGCCTCATCAAGGATAGAACCACTCCCAAAATACTAGACTAGTACAGCAAGAAGAACTTTGTAAGAATCCTTCGAAGACAAGCGAAGAACCAAAATCTGAGTAAGATTTAAGCTTTTGGTCTTATTTTTACAACGGCAAAAGGGCATCCGCAATGTATGAACACAGGGAGTAATTGCGATCGGGCTAAGAAGTGCCAAAAATGGATATGAATATTAGACAGCAGCTGAGTTCTAGGGGGGCATCTGTGAAGTTTTCTACGTTACTGTATTCCGCCTTGCTTCATAAGCACATTGTCGACCTATCAAGTACACTACTGCACTAACTTATTTAGGATCTCGGGTGAACTTCAGCCACTGCTCTCTCACGTGGTCTTCAACTTCAACGGGTGGGAAAGATGGTATGGCTTGCATGTGGCTGTTGGACTAACGGATATTGTGGGTCTAGAATGTGATCAGGCTGGATCTCGCCTGTAGTGAGCGATAACGTGTATGGTGTGACATACAGAACGGTCAAATATTTCTCTGTTGCTCGGTTTCTGGTGAGGCATCAGGCTGCCCTAAGGTGGTGCAACCAGGGCCACAAATGTGCAGAAAATTCATGTGAGCAGATTCGCGATTGGTTAGGTTATCTATGCCTATGCAGGCGTGCCAATGACGGCCCGGACTAAAGCCATGATCTTCGCATTCCCCGCCAAATCTCATCCTTCTTCTGATCTCATCGTGATTGTCGACATGTGGCATTCGTACCAATTCTTCAACACGAAGCTTGGTTCCTGATACTGCCATGGCTGAGATACTTGGAATTGCTGCAGCTACCATCCAGCTCACAGAACTGACTATTAAGATCTTGTCAGAAGGCTACGCGTTTCTCAATAAGACCATTGGCGCACCGACAGAAATCCGCCAGCTCCTCACGAAAACCGCAGCCTTGGATTGTCTTTTGAGTCGACTGCGAGATCTGAGCTATCCAGCCAACCCAGCCTCGGTTCACGAGAATGCTCTGCTTCGTTTGAAAGATATCGGAGTTTTTGACGAATGCAATCACTTGCTAAATTCGATAAACCAGACCCTGACTTCCTTGAGAAGAGAGGACGGCGAAAGAGTCAGGAATATCGCCAAGAGATTAGCATTGTCTCTACGTGCGCAGAAGGAAGTACAAGAGTCTTTGGATCGTCTCCGGCGTATGAAGGAAACCCTTTCCACTGCTCTGGAGACTAATACCGCGTAAGACATGGTAATTACTTGTAGCATAGCGGCGATGCGACTAATCTTGAAATTCTCAGACTGGCCGTCGACAGAATCGAGGAAACAGTTAACCAGGCAGACTGGCAGAGAGTGTTTTCTTGGGTTTGCCCGGTGGCACATTTGCAAACTCAGCATGCATTGCAAGACCTTCTGAGTAGACGGCACCCTGGAGGTGGGCTTTGGCTCATAGAATCCGAGGCATTCGGAAACTGGGTGAACGACCAGTCAGGGGAATTATTATGGATCACCGGACTTCGTAAGCTCATCGCTACAGCCTAACCTATTCCTGGGAGGAAAGAATAACATGTGAATCAGCGGGCGCCGGAAAATCCGTCTTATGGTAAGAGATGAAGGCTTCGGCCTGCTGCGTTACTAACTCAGACAACAGTGCTACGGCGGTTGAAGCTCTCTCGTCCAGGGTGCATTTGCCTGGTGCAATCATGGTATACTTCTTTTGCAGTTTCGAGGAAAGCGAAAAAGCTGCTCTTCACTTCCTGATGAGTATTGCCGCTCAATTCATATCATGATCGCAGAGGTGTTTTGATATCGCCTCAAAAAGACAGAAAGACAAGAACGGCTTTTCGCTCACGATAGGCGAGTACATAACTGTCGTTGAATCATTCATGAACGAGTACCATCAGGTTTTCATTGTCGTAGATGCTCTTGACGAGGTCGGAGGGATGGAAATGAATGACAAAGAAGCCTTCGTGGCAGTTTTGAGTCGATTCATGAGGATACAGGCGGAAACAACCATCAGCAGCAATCGACCGGCAGCCTCTGGCCCGCAAATAGGCAGAGGTAGGAAGGTCCTTCTAACGAGCAGAGAGGACGCATGTATTCGGACGCAACTTGCAAACGAGTGTAAATGTCTATTATGGAAACTAGACTCGCAGCAAGGAAACCGACTCCACGCGGACCTTTCGCACTTTGTCTGGGCCGAGCTGCAGGAAAGACTGAGATCAAAAAGAATTCGTGTCGGGGACCCAGCGTTGGTGTCAACTATCCGAGATCATATCCTTCGGACAGCTGGAACGTAAGTATGCCATAATTCCCCTTCCCATCCAGCATAAATTTGACAACCTACCTTTATAGATTCCTCCAAGCCAACCTCCAGTTGGACTACATTACAGCGACAAGAACTGACCGAGAGCTACGACAGAATCTACAAAGTCTCCCAAATGGCCTCAATGCTACGTATGAGCGAATACTTGTTTCTGCTCTCCAGAAATACCCACAGCGCAAGTCCGAGATGAAGCAGGTTTTACAGTGGCTTGCTATTGGCTTGATGCCCCTGTCAGGGAAAACCTTAGCGGAGGTTACGTCTATTGACCAAAACGACACCGCCCTCGACTTCGACGCGATCGTCACAGACCCTTATGACGTTGTTGCGCCACTTGTCCAGCTGGTATCCTATTATCAGACGTCACAATATCGTTCGGATGCCGCAACAATCGTACAAATACATCATGCAACGGTCAAGGAATTCCTTACGGGCTCTGACATCCTGGCCACATCGGCATCCATATTCTACTTCAGTGAAGTTGATACACATGCGTTCGCAGCGGAAAGATGTCTTCAGTATCTTGCCTTCTCCGATTTCGATCGCGATGTACCTGAAGATCCTAGAGACTTCGAGGCCTTTCTCAGCAAGTACTCGTTTCTGTACTACGCGGCCATGAATTGGGCAACGCACATGCGGCTTTGTAGCCTTACGTCTGGCATAAGCGATATTCACAGGTTTCAGCGGCACTTGTATTGGTTTCTGAACCCTGCTGAAAGCCCAAAGAGATATCAACTATGGCAGGCTGTTTTGAGAACAAGCCCGGGCCTGGCTGCCGCCCGCCACAGCGCTGCCCCCATCATTTACGCGATCGCAAACGATCTCCACGTCTTGGTTGAAGCACTACTTCCCACGTTGGATGACCTCAATGAATACTTTCCCGACGGAAGCACCTGTCTCCTTGTCGCAGCAATCGTGAACAATGTCAAGCTCGCACGTCACCTCCTGATTCGAGGAGCAGGTGTTGACGTTCCCGACGAGATGAGGCAGCTGACGCCTCTACACGTGGCTGCAGAACATGGAAGTGAAGAAATGGTCGAATTGCTATTAGAACACGGGACATCGCCTTTCGCTCGCAGTGATTCGGGCACAACACCGTTTTACCGAGCTGCACGCGACGGATCCATGAAGACACTGAAACTGCTACGTGCCGCAGGCAGCGAGCTCGATGCAAAGACGTGGGACTTGTGGACTCCTTTGATGGAAGCTGTTGAAAATGGACATCGAGAGGCGGTAAGATTGCTCCTCTCTTGGGGTGCCGATGCTCGAAACATATCAAAATTTGGTACCACGCCCCTGGAACTAGCATCAAACGACCTGGCACCTCTGATTACCGAGGCCGGGGGTGGCCCAGGAGTGGATAGAAGTGACGAGCTCCAGGGAGAGATCGATTCTCGTGGGGGAAATATCGACGCGTGGCGGCCGGCTAGAATCGGCTGATTAGATTGTTACAGGCGAGAGAATGGCATTTGCTACAAGATGCGCGGCTGTTAAGGTTGCTTTTCGCAGTACGGAATACTCTAGAATGAGCGAACTAGAAGACGACAGAAGGTTCAAGCAAGCACCACAGTGTTAGCAAACTTGGTATCATGCAGCCTGAAATCACTCCACGCAGTGTTGTGCGTGACCCCGCTGATATCATACATGGAGAGACCAAGCACATTCGAAATGTGACGTCATCATCACGCGAACCCAGCACTCGTCTCATGTACTTAACAGGAAATGGGAATCCCCCTCAGAAAAATGATTGTGCGTAGTTTGCTGATTTCACCTGTTTTCAAATCTAAGCCAGCAACGACATATTCATCATGAACATCGACATCCCGGATTTGGTCAAGAAGGCGGTGCCGGAATCAGAAGGTCGCAACGCGCGCATCGTCTCAGATAATTGGACCCGCTCTAATTACAGAGATGTCAACTTTCTATCATCGGGCTTTCCTCGCTCGCGGCCAAAGCTATACATAACTGCAGAGAGTGACGAGTTCGATGAGTTGACCTTAGCTGAATGGCGCGATGAGGGCTTCGAAGTCGAATATCTGCCCATGGGGGACCCGAAGAAGTATCGGGGCAAGCTACGATCTTTGAGTAAAAAGAAGATGGATCCATGCCAGACATTTGGCATCGTCGGTCAGTGAACCAGTATGACGCATATTATGAGATACATATGCTAATAATGAGCAGCCTACGGCGATGCCGCTGCTGTGTGCCTGGAGCATTACCACGTTCTGGACAACAACCCGGAGTTCAAACTCGGGCTGCTGATCGCGTACTATCCGACGGCTATCCCAGATCCTCAAGGACACTTCCCCAGCAGCATCTCGGCTCTCGTTCATCTTGCCGCAGATGAGGAGATTGGCATCACGAAGCGATCCCAGATGGTTGGGATTCAAGGGAAGAGGCGAACAACGCGGAAAAAAGTGGAAAGCGGCATCGGCACAGGAGGAACCTTGAAACTTGCTTACCCAACCTACACTTACGACGCCGCGCCTGGTTTCGCCGAGCATGACCTTGACGACTTTGACAAAATCTGTGCCGAGCTGGCGTGGAGCCGGAGCTTGACCGCGGCAAGAAAAGCTTTCAACACCTACGCGGATTTGGAGCTCGTGTTGGAGGAGAACGTACAGGGTCAGTATCTAAGAAAGATGGAGGCAATGGGCCAAGCTGACTTGTGCAGGTAAATTCTTCACCCGAAACCTGAACCAAACGCTTTCATCGTACACGACACACAAGAGCCCACACGTCACTCATATCCCGACTTTGACGGGAGGAATTGGGTCATCAGAGCTCGAACGTTTCTACTCTCAGTTTTTCAGCAACCCTCCATCAATGAGACTGACCTTGATTTCCCGCACGATTGGGGCTGACCGAGTCGTCGACGAGGTTCATGCCCGCTTCAAGCACACCGAGGAGATGCCTTGGATCTTACCCGGTGTCCCTGCTACGAACAAAAGGGTCGAGGTCCTCGTGGTCAGCATCGTGGGATTGAGGGGAGGCAAGCTTTACCACGAGCATGTGTACTGGGACCAGGCTAGTGTTCTGGTGCAAATTGGCTTGTTAGATCCGAATCTAGTACCCGAAGAAGCGCGCAAGAACGGAGTGCAAAGGCTACCCGTTGTCGGCAGAGATGCGGCAAGACGGGTTCTGAAGGGTTGGGACCCTGAAGAGGAAGGAGAAGCTGATAACGAGCTGATACCTGGTTGGGGTGAGGGCGAATCCGGTGACGAGAAGGATGAAGAGAGGACGGCCGAGGAGAGTGGACAACTAAAGAATGGCAAACCATCTAAGGGCAGCGAACAGCCAAAAGACAGCGAACAGCCAAAGGACAACCAACAACCAAATGACACTCAACAGTCTAAGGGCTGCGAAAAGCCGAAGGGTAGCGAGAAACCAAAAGGCAGGAAGAAGCCAAAGGGCGTCGGGCAATCCAAGGACGTTGAACAGCCTAAGGATAACGAAGGACCGAAGCATAGTGAAGAACCAAAGAATATCGAACAACCCAAGGACGCTGAAGGACTCAAGGATGATGGACAACCGAAGGAAAGCGAAAAGTCCACAGACATCGAAGGATCCAAGGACACCGAAGGACCCAAGGA
The DNA here is from genome assembly GCA_025328625.1 of Colletotrichum sp. SAR11_240. NCBI lineage: Eukaryota > Fungi > Ascomycota > Sordariomycetes > Glomerellales > Glomerellaceae > Colletotrichum > Colletotrichum sp. SAR11_240. The sequence goes on along the minus strand of JAKMXA010000087.1, from coordinate 108,933 downwards.
TGCCGAAGGATCTAAGGCTGACCTAGGCGAAACAACTTTACCACAACGAGAAAAGCCTTCCACAGCAGATACTACCAATGCGTAACACTGGATAGCAGAAAAGGGACGATGGATAATGGCAGTTCATGGACATTCAATCTGGATGAAAATTGAATGGAATGCAGACAACGACCGAGGAAGTCTCCAGATTGTTATCTTTTTCTTGCAGTCTTATGAAAATAATCAAAATTCAATTTGGCCTTTGCCAGGAAATATGACCAGACCGTTCTCGAGAGGCAATGAATTTGACATTATGTACTACTCAAAACATTTGAACGTGTATACATGCGCTGGAAGCTGGACATACTATTTAAGCAAAGAAACGTTAAATGGATGGAGGAGCATTCCAACTCGGGATAAACTGCCATCATTAAACACTGAACTCATTCCTCAGCCACTCCTCAACCCTCGAGTCTGTATCTGAGTAGATCTTTGTCTTGGACGAATGCCCATGCTTTCGGTCCCAGATGAACGTGGTGTCGCCAGATCGAAGATTCGGAAGTCGCATCTCGATCTTCTTCGAATCCACATCGATGATTGCCGGAATTGAGAATCCTGCCAGCTTAGCAGCAGCGACGTCAAAGTCTTCAGAGTCAGACGTAGCGTCCGACATGGAAGCGTCGCTAGACTGGACATCATTCGCGGCTATATTGACTGGATATCGAGGCGTGTAGTCGTACGCAGGTTGCATGGGAGGATTTACGACGGGGCGGTAGTAGAAGGATGGCGGCTCTGCCGTTAATTGTGGATAGACGTATGTTTGCAAAGGTGTAGATGTAGCATATTCCCACTGCATTTGACCTGGACGTCCTCTGTTAGCTGGTGCCATAAATACATGTACGGCATGTAAATAAGGACACACCTGTCGCTGTTACGCGATTTCTGAAGTAAAACCCCCTATCTTCACTATCAAGGGTCCAGGCAGACCACGGCCCCGTAACTGGGGCAACGTACGGCATTGCTGCTGGTGCGGCGGGTTTGGTATTCGCGGGCGGCGGAGGAGGCTTTGAGGGAGTATCTTCTTGACCCTTCTTGGCTGCATGCTTTCGATGATGGCTGTGGCGTGGCGCCATATTTGCTCAAAGACAGAGGCAAGAGCTGAAACGCCTTCCGGCTGGAGATTCGATCAATGGAATCGGAGTCTGCTTGTTGTCCTGCTACGAAGGGAAATGGCGCATGAAAGACTAAAGTTGTCAAACGGTCATGAAATGCAGTGGTTCGCGGGAATTGGATCCTTAAATGTAAGCCACGCCAACACTGTCCGCGTCGGTACGCCTGAATTGGGGGCCAAAGAATCGGAAAATGTCACTTTGGAATTGAGATGCATGAGACCCTCTCGTTAGCCAAGGAGGGTCGCGTTATCGAGCGGTAAGGCAGCCATGCCCGAACCATGGGCAGCAATCAACACTGCCTTGCTAGACCAGATCGACGCTGCCATTGGCAAATCACGCTAGTTTGTCCCAGACCCTGTATTGATCTCAACAATTCCAGACTCCCCATGTGCGTTTGGCTAGCAAACCGCGAACATGAAGTTGCACATTGGGGTAGGCATCGCAGGCACTGCCTGCCTGATCGTGCATGGCTGGTGTGCTGGAATCATATTTCATTCGCACCAGCCATTCCGAGTCGTTCCAGCCTAAACAGAAATCGTCATATGACCCGAAGTGACAGATGGCAAGACACCGGGCCGAGTCGGATGCTGTGCTTATGGGGATTTATAGTTATTGCGGCCTGCAGTTGGGCGTGATCTAGAGCCTTACACCGAGGTAAGCCGGACCCTCGAACGAATGGGGCTTATGCTTACCCCCTGGCGGACTACAGACGCCTGGCTGCCCAATTCCGCATGCACATAGCCGCCTGACATGACTGCATGAAAGATGTCTTTTGGCTGTTCGGTTACGACACCCGCGAGTTGGCTGTAGACTTGTGTCACACACACAATTGTGCATTTCACATCAGATCTGAGCCTTCCAGGCACCGAGGGTCGTCGATCGCCGCAAGCCGCATTGGAATTTGAGCACGTGTTCGGAGGCCGGCGCGTTTTCCGGGCTTGTCATCACTGATCAGTGTTGACTTGTCCGGAGTGAAGTTTAGAACCTCATGAACACTTGGTAACACGTCTGGTCACAGAATGGCACGAAGGGACTTTTTTGGATGGAAAACCCATAAACCGTGAGACTTTGGCGACAAATCGATCTTTAAGCACCAACACTAGTCTTAAAAATCAATTAAGATGTAGGCTCGGCGACGAGCGGGTGTTGTCTTTAGATGCTCTTGTAGAAGGAGCTGATAGGATGATATTGTACTTGGACCGAAGAGTCCCGCTTTTCCCTGTCTCTAGAATGGCAACTTCTTCGACAAGCCCGGTGGAACTCGCAGCTGAGAGGTAGGTTAAGTCAACTGGCCTTTGCTGAGTCAATGTCTAAATTGCATCATTTCGTAAAGGTTCTCGTCGTGGACAATAGAAAGGAAAACTGTAGTTCCATAAGTCCGGTCAAGAGTTGAAACAAGAACACCTGCATGAGTATCATTTAGCATTTCAGTGACAAGTCGTTTGCGATGAACCCAACGTAGCTTAGACTGTGGTTCTGCCTGAAAAGAGAATGTTTGGGTTAGAATCTCCCTGGCATGGTGGGCTGTCTCCGAGATCGCTCCGGCGTTCCGAATCTGGTCTCCAACGGCTATCGCCATCCCCACGTACTCCCTCTGGCACATGCCTTCGTTTTATGCCTGACAGGCAGCCACGCATATTTTGAAGCAAATCGAGATGAACCCCGCGGTCGAAAAAAATCATGAGCTCGCCGTTGTTGTCATCCCGTGCTATCTTTGCTGATTGCGGCTTATCGACACCCAAAACACTAAGAGTTGGCCCTTCCGCCTCCTCCACCCCCACCCCCATTTTTACAACGTACGCACTAATCCAGTGGCCATGAAGCCTCTTCCCCACCCCACGATAGGTGCAACTACTCGGCTCTGGGATGGCTTACAGTTCCTGGGCCATGGACTTAAAGAAATCTTCAGATCCCAAGACTTGGTGAACAGACAGGATGAACGCTGCGTATCCATAATTCTTGTTCCAATCACGAACCCAGCATCTGCAACGGCCTACAGAGCCTCCAAAACCTTACCCACTTATTCCAACTTCAACCTTCAACATGTGGCGCTACCTAGGGTTCGCATCAGCAACGGAAAATGCCAAGCCTGAACCTTCCCGAAGCCTCCCAGCTTCTTGGTACCGATCTCCTGAACTGCACCAACTTGAACGACGAGCCATCATCTCCAAAAAGTGGATCTTGGTTACGCACTCCTTGCGATTCAAGCAAGCGGGCGACTATGTGTCTTTCAACTACGCCGACTTCCCCTTCTTTCTCATCCAAGACCGAGACGGAAACATCAACGGCTTCCACAATGTTTGCCGACACCGTGCATACCCTGTCATTGAAAACAAGACCGGGAAGGCTAGCATCTTGAGCTGCAAATATCACGGCTGGTCATATGGGTTCAAAGGCAACCTGGCCAAAGCCCCGCGCTTCGACACAGTTAGAGGGTTCGACAAGAATCAGCATGGCCTTCTACCTATACACGTTCGGATTGATCCTGCCGGATTCATTTGGGTGAATCTTCAAGCAGGAGAACCTGACGTCAAGTGGGAGGATGAGTTTGGTGGTGTGTACCAGAAGCCGAGGATGCAGAACTTCGACTTTGCGGGTGGCTACAACTACGACCATGTATGGGAAATGGAACTCGACGCGAACTGGAAGACGGTGATCGAGAACTACAACGAATGTTACCACTGTCCAACATCACACCCCCTAATTGCCGGCGTCTCAGACCTGACGAAGTACAAAGTCGAGCCCAGCGGGGGCTGTTTGGAGCATGAAATCATCAACAAAAAGGCGCAAGAGGAAGAGGACGAGTTCAGGAGATCCATTACCTTCTTCTTCCCTTCGACATCGGTAACGATCACGTAAGTGTACTCCCGGGACTTTGACTGCAGGAGAATTCATATTGACGTTGGCCATAGTTCGAACTTCTTCTACATTCAACGAATGATTCCCGTCAGCGCCACAAAGACAAGGATTGAGAATGAAGTCTACCGGCACCATAACGCTGGCGATGAGGAGTTTGCTGCTATCAACGCTTTCTACAAGCAGGTGCTGGAAGAAGACAAGCAACTATGCATTGGAGCTCAGGAAAACCTCAGTGCAGGGGTGTTCATCAACGGCGAGCTACACCCCGAAAAGGAGAAGGTATGCCGAGGTTTATCTTTCTAGGTTTGCGTGATCTTCTAACATGAGTACAGGGCCCGATTCACTTTCAGAACACCTTGCGAGAAGAGGTCATGGCGCACCGAAAGAAGGAGTTGGACCAAGGAGGTAGGGAAATCTGGCCGGCAACGCCGAAGTTGTTTGGGGAGATGAACACGAACAAGTTGAGTGAAGAAGAGACTTTCTGTTCTGAGCTTGAGAAGGCAGCTTGCGGGGCAAGGCAGGAACTGGCTTGGTGATGGAGTTGGTGGGTCGTGAGCAACATGTAATCACTACGGTATTAGACGGTAGCAACCAGCGTTGGAACTCTTCAAATTTGTACAACCGCAGATTGATCTTACTTATCAAACTATCTATGGGAAGTCTTCTTGTGTTTTGAAATTCCGAATAGGGACGTTTCTAAAATGAAGTTTCTCCCTTGATGATTTAGTCGTTGTCTTGATTGTACAAAACATTGGATAGGTTGTGATGGCATCTCCAGGATACTGCGAATGTGCCGACAGCCGAAGCGACAGCCGACTCTTGTCCGGCCGCCGACCATGCCCTCTCGGCAAGTGACAAGCCTTCGCCTTTGATATCGGAATTTGCGTGGATGTCATCAACATGCGAGACATGTGGCTTGGGAGCTATTCTGGGTTGCACATGCCATTGTTATCTTGGGCCGCATCTTATCGTTCTCCGGCGTGAGGGGAAAGTGGGTGCCAGGGGGTGACACGGGAGGACCGACAACGGAAGTGAATCCATGCACAACATCGGCCACCCTACGCCACTTATCGTCCCCGCCATTCTGTTGACACATACTTTCCATGTGCCGTTTTCATGGGCAACGAGTGACGCTATGCTTGTGTCTAGGATGGGTGCTATCTGTGAGCCACCCCACTCTTCAAGTTTTCAACATTGATGCTCACGCGAGGGCGAGCTTTGTTCGGAAAGCCGAATAGTCGCGTTGTAGAGCGAACGATGATGGATGCACAAAGATGATGAAGAGTTTCGTCTGACATCTCGAACTATATTTTCCGACGTTCATGGCATGGAAGACATGAAATTACTTTGAAAAGCCAGACTCAAGCTGAAGAATCTGAAGACACACCACCTACAGCACTAGCTTAATACTTTTTCGCAATACCACACCAGCCTTATTCAAGAGTCCATCTCACTGGAACACATCATGGCGCCTCTCGAGATTCCAATCATCGACTTCTCAGGTGAGTTCACTCAGCGGCGCATGTCTACACATCTAGTGAGCATGTCTTCTTACACCGGTCTCTTCATGCAGCATTCTACTCGGAAGATCCAGCCGAGAAGCAGAAAGTTGTGGACCAGGTCCGCGACAGCTGTCTTTACAATGGCTTCTTCCAAATCATTGGCCACTCCGTGCCCCTGCAACAGCAGAAGGCCGTGATGGAGAATGCTAAGAAACTTTTCTCGCTTCCCCTCGAGGAAAAGCAAAAGGTCGCCAAGGAGAACAACAGCTGGAACCGCGGCTACGAGATGCTGAGATCGCAGATCCTCGAAGAGGGCACGCAGCCCGAGTTGAAAGAGGGATTCTACATCGGTGCTGAGATCCCCGAGGACCACCCCTATTTCGTCAACAAGAAGCTCAACAGCGGACCTAACCAGTGGCCCGAGGGTCTCGGAAGCGAGCTCGAGACCTTCAGATCCGCATCCATGGAGTACTACTCATCAGCTCTATCTCTGGCCTCTGACCTGATGAGAGTACTTGCTCTGTCGCTCGATCTCGAGGAGAGCTACTTCAGCAAGTTCATGGACGGTGCGGTCGCCACAATGAGAATGCTCCACTACCCATCGCAGCCTGCAGATGCGGATGAGAAGCTCACTCGTGGTATTGGAGCCCACACGGATTTCGGTGCCATCACCATGCTCCTTCAGGACAAGGTCGATGGACTCCAGGTCTGGGACCAGAAGAATGAGACATGGATCGATGTAAGTGCCAGCATGTCCCACGCCACTTTTGCGTCAGTTATTGATCAACCCCAGGTCCCACCTACGGAGGGCGCATTTGTCGTCAACCTGGGCAACCTCATGGCCCGATGGACCAACGAGAAGTACAAGAGCAACATCCACAGGGTCATCAACAAGTCTGGCCAGGAGCGCTACTCTATCCCTGTCTTCGTTTCCGGAAACCCGGATTACCTTGTCGAGTGCATCCCCACCTGCAAGTCCGCCACCCAACCAGCGAAGTTCGGCCCTGTCACTGTCGAGCAAGCAGTGTCAGCAGCCTATGCGGAATCATACGGAAGGGCCCAATTGTACAAGCAGGGCTTGGAGAAGGCCTTGGCTGAGAAGCAGAAGCTTCTGTCACAGCAGCAGGCACAGCCGCCTCAAATTGCTGTGGCGTAACAATGGTATTCAATATCTGTAGCAATTTCATCAGTCTTCTATCGTAAAATGCCTTGAGCCACTCATTCGAAGCTGTCGATTGTGATGTTTGCAGGCTGTGGAGGGGAATCCCTGTTTCAGACTCCCATTCTTCGGGTGCGCCCTCCCCCACTCTTGTGAGGTCGTGCGGGCGCCCCATGATATCAATGGCACGACCCGATAGTACGGAACTCGTCATGTACGGCCTTCATGCAGCTGTAAGGATGTATACCCCAGACTACTGATTGCATGTGTCCGAAAGGCTTGCGATAGCGGCGTTTATCTCATATCTCCTAGCCTGGCGTGCTCAGTGCACCACAAGATACCCAGCACGAGGCGCCGCACCCTAGCCTGGGATTACACCAACCAACTTGCACTTGGAACTTGACTGGTATATATGTAAACATGGATATGCATGACTCTCACCTATGAGGCTCAAGGTCCCTGCAAACCTAATTCTCAAGTCATTCAGAATGAAGTCCACCACAGATGTTCGGACCGACAAGCCATCCGATGGTTCCCAGCAGGGGGATCATGAATATGGGTCACAAGTTGTCATTGATGCTGCTGTGGAGAAGTCATACGGTATGTCTCATCGTCAAAACTCTGTACTAATATGTGTGACTTTACTTACGATGTATGCACCGCAGTTCGGAAGATGGACTACTGGCTCTTGCCTTTCATGAGCATCATGTACTTCTTCAATGCCGTCGACCGAGTGAGTAATTTCATGCGATTTAGTATTAGCTACAAATCCTCTGACTGCATTTGATTAGAGTAATCTTGGCAATGCGGAAACGGATGGCATGAGCAAAGACCTGCGCTTCGTGGGAGAGCAGTACTCTCTTCTTATCCTGCTCTTCTACATCCCAAACGGTCTTTGTGATCTTCCTCTTAATCTTTTGACCAAAAGGTTCTCTGGACGCATCATCCTGCCAGCTCTGATGGTAGGGTGGGGTGCGATGGCGCTTTTACAAGCAGCTTGCAAGAACTTTGGCGGCATGTTAGCCATCCGCCTTATCTTGGGGTAAGCTTCAGACTCACCGATCGATCATCTGCAGCGCTAACCCCAAAAAGGGCCTTTGAGGCAGGTTTCTTTGCCGGTGCCGTTTTCTATTTGACTCTCTTCTACACCCGTGGTGAACTTGGTTTCCGCATTGCCATCTTCTTCGGAAGTGCTCTCCTAGCGTCTGCATTCTCTGGATTGATATCGTTTGGAGTCTTTCGCATTCAAGACCCACATGTTCATGGATGGATGTGGCTCTTCATCATCGAAGGTGAGATATCCTGAACACAATTATCTATGGAGGAGATTTCTAACCTCTAACCAGGCGCTTTGACCGTCTTATTCGGAATCGCCGCTTTCTGGTGGCTACCGGCCAACGCCCAAACAGCTTGGTTCTTGAACGATGCCGAGAAGGAAGTTGCAAGCTTGAGGTCTCTTCGTGATGGCACTCGGGAGGTTGAAGAGAAATTCAGCCTTAAGGAGTCTTTTCGCACCTGGAGCGACTGGAAGTTCCCCATTTGGTGCATAATCAGCTTAACCTACCCCGTTGCTTTTGCAACAACAGCCAACTTCCTCCCTCTTATCATCCGGCGTCTGGGCTACAACACCGTCACCACAAACCTTCTTACGGTACCTCCCAATGTGGTTGGCTTCTTGGTCCTATTGGCAGTCACGTACTCATCCGATCGCCACCGAGAGAGAACCTTTCACATCATAGGGAGTTTGACCCTTAGCCTGATAGGTCTCATCTTGTTGGCGGCTATCGATGCACAGGCTCACGTTGGCGTGGCGTATTTTGCGTGCTTCCTGCTAGCTGGTGGTGCTTACATTCCAAGCTCACTGGTGCACAGCTGGCATAACAACAACAATCTCAGTGAAAATTCCCGGGCGGCAACGACAGGCCTTCTCGTGGGTCTCGGTAATTTGGGAGGCATTCTGTCAGCAGCCACATTCCGCACCACCTATGCGCCTCGTTATGCACCTACACTGATTGCCACTGCCGGTTGCAATGTTGTCTGCATCTTCTTCGTGCTGTGTCTCGGCATGTGGATGAGACGGGAGAATGCGAGGAAGAACAAAGAGCAAGGTATGACTTTGACGGCTCAGGATGTAGAGACTCGTGACTTGAGGGACGGCGAGAAAGACCCGAGATGGAGATTCTTCATTTGAGCTAGACTCGAATGAACAGTATGCCTGCATGTACATAGTATAGAACTGTAAAGTGTACTTTGGATAGAAGTCAAGTACAGGGGGTTTCCACACGTGGGGGTGAGACTAGGCTTTGGGGTTGGAGTGAGAGGTTTCAACATTGTTCACTCTCATTTGAAGCTAAACGAAGGGGTAGGCCTGTCATGACAGTCATATTCTCCACGAGGTTCATGAGTAGGTATTTAAACGTGCTCAATCATTGATGTATTCATAATAGCATAAGGCTAACTACCGCTACCACTTCGTTACACCACCATCCACCAAAATATCACTGCCCTGGCAGTATCTAGAAAGCTGTTAGCGTGCCATTCTTCCCATTTGTCCCCTCTGGGAAGATGTCAACTTACTTGCTAGCATCACTAGCCAAGAAGACGCATGCGCCTTTGATGTCGTCTGGCTCAGCAACGCGACCGTTCATGATTTCGTCCTTCCAACTCTCCAGAAGGTGTGGGAAGGGTGCCGTCATCTCAGTCCTTACGTATCCAGGACTAATAGAGTTCACACGGATGCCGTACTTGTTGAGCTCTGCAGCAATGGGTGCAACCATCGCTCTGACAGCGCCCTTGGTGCCGCAGTAAGCTGTCGATCTCTGTGACCGGATCGCCATGTGAGACGCAATACTAGCGACGAATATGATACTGCCACACTTGGTGCCGTTCGCGATCATGGCCTTGGCAGCAAGCTTAGCCGAGAAGTAGAGACCCTTGACGTTGACTCCGTGTAGCCTGTCAAAGTCCTCTTCGGTGGTGTCAAGGAACTCCACATTCTTGTTGACGCCAGCGCATGCGACAAAGATGTCGAGCTTGCCGTCAAAGTCGGCAGCGACGGCAGCGAATCCCTTCTCCAGACTTGTAATGTCTGTGACATCGACGACGTACGCCTTTGCCTTGATCCCATTGGCGGAGGATAGCTGCTCAAAGGCGGTAGGGTCCGGGTTGATCACGTCGAAGATGGCGACGTCCGCTCCCGCCTCTGCAAGGCCTTGAGCAAAGGCCAAGCCACAGCCCCTACCGGCGCCGGTGACGACGGCGACGCGACCCTTCAATGAGAACTGAGTAGGTCAGCTTCCTGTCGTGGCATGGCTCGATCCACACTCAGCATGGGTGGCCACACGAACCTTTGACATTATGTTTTACGTCTTATGAGACTTGGTTAGGTTTGATGGGAGGCAGCAATGTATCTCGATGGTGCAACTGCTTCACGGATCGTTCGAGATGCAAACGCCTGTTGAAAATCTAGACAAGGGACCGCAGAGTGGTTGCCAATGTTGTGCACGATGTACACAGACGCTATCAGCAGAATTACTTAACATCATGACATTGTGGGCCTCTTTCGAATCTCCCTAGATCCGGACACCACCTTCATCCCACCTACGCCATGTCTCTGCAACTGGCCCATTGCACTCGATCCATACCTTTGGTGCCAGCACAGCTGTGCGCTACCCATTCCCATGCCTTAGTGATGCATTCACGAAGCTGTTTCCGATTCCACGCACCCCAACTCTCGATGAAAGTGGAAGGATAGTTCAACAGTGGAACATGATAACCGACTAGCTTCAGCCACGGATAGCAGCCCGCGGACAAGTAGCGATTGTGAAGCCTATCGCGGGGTGAGTGGGGAGCTTCTGAGGGGTGGCTGATCCTTGTCTATCAAGAGTGAAAGTGGGCGAGCTCGAGAATGGGGGTGGGGCACCGGCCGGGACGGTGCGCCAGAGGTGGGATGAACGCTAGCTGTTGGACGGGAACCCCCTCTTTCACAGATCTGCTTATGATTTCGTGGCTTCTGATAGGCTCTATTGAGCGTTTTGTGACACTCACAAATCTTCAAACTAGAGCGGACAACAGAGGAGGCAGTGCTGGAATGGAGGGGTCCTGCAGATAAGGTGCATCGGAAAGCTGTGGGTAAAGACCCCTGAACGCGGGGAAAGCTCCTGTGGATTCTCGCCCCCAACTCCTCATGGATGGAACATTTCCCTATCGCACCTTGGAAGAGGAGGTTCCCGCAGCCGAATGTAGTCTATGTAATGAAGCAGCATAAAATGTAATAGTCAAGCCACTGAGACAAAGCCTATCTTCCAGGCAAGCGACACAATTTGCATTACAAATCATCATTTCAAACAATTTCACGTTTACAATTCGACACAATGGGCAAGAAGAAGGTTCTCGTATGGTAAGAGAAATCGCCGAGCGTGGAGTGATTCGACTGACATGATCGTGTTAGTTATGGTGTGGATATTGATGCTGTCGCCGGATGGCTAGGCTCTTACGGTGGCGAGGACAGCACTAGCGACATCAGCAGAGGTAGGCCCTCCCCCCGTGGCTCTTCCTGTGGTAGTCTCTCCACCTGATGGACACTTGTTGACTGTGAATGGTCGTGTAGGATTATGGGCTGGAACCATCGGCACGCGCCGACTGCTTTCCCTTTTCGAAAAGTACAACATCAAGGCGTCATGGTTCATCCCCGGTCACACGCTGGAGACGTTCCCGGAAGAGTGCGCCATGGTGCGCGATGCAGGCCATGAGATTGGTTTGCATGGGTACAGCCACGAGAACCCTGTCGACATGACCCTTGAGCAGCAGCGAGACGTCCTTGACAAGACGTGGAAGATGCTGACTGAGTTCTGCGGCGGCAAGCCGCCCAAGGGCAGCGTCGCTCCTTGGTGGGAGACTAGTGAGGAGGGCACCGAGCTGTTGCTCAGCTACGGCATTGAGTATGATCACTCAATGTCTCACCATGACTGCCAGGCGTATTGGCTGCGCACGGGAGACACCTGGACCAAGATCGACTATACCAAGAAGGCCGAGGAGTGGATGAAACCTCTGGTGAAGGGTAAGGAGACGGGCCTGGTTGAGATCCCAGGATCTTGGTACATCGACGATCTGCCCCCTATGATGTTCATGAAGAACTCGGCCAACTCCCACGGTTGGGTGAACCCGAGGTAAGTCCGAACTGTTCCTGAAGGTGCTCAACGCTAGGCTGACCACGCTTTCTAGGGATGTCGAAGACATTTGGCGGGACCACTTCGACTACTTCTACAGAGAATATGGTAATCCCCACTCCTACTGATGAAAGACTATATTGATGCTGATTGGCGGCAAAAGATGAGTTCATCTTCCCGATGACGATCCACCCCGATGTTTCCGGCAGACCGCATGTTCTCTTGATGCACGAGCGCATTATTGAGCACATCAACAAGCACGAGGGTGTTGAGTGGGTCACTATGGGAGAGGTAAGTCGCTGCCTACCAACATGAGACACATCATAGGAAGCGAGATCTAACACCGCATCAGATGAGCGATTGGTTCAAGTCTAAGAATCCGGTACCGGAAGGTGGTCTGATGCCGGCTAGCAGGGAAGAAGTCATGAAGAAGTACGAGGAGTGGAAGAAGGCACAGGCATAGACTTCGGCCTCGGCCTGTGGACAATACCTAGTAGTACATACATGCATCTAATGAAATGAATGATATCAAATACGTAATTCAAGTGTCCAAACATGCAGACTGTTCTGACTAGTGTTACTGCTCTAAGAAATCTCATTGCCTTGGTCAAGTCTTCCACTGGAGTCTCAGCCGATTACCGCGATGAAACTTATAGTCCAGTAGATGAATACCTTATGCGATACATCGTAATATTCCTAGTCTCGTCGAAATGTCCATCCAACTCAATCAGAATATAGCAATTATCCCACCATTTGCCTTAGACCCGGAAGTGTTAATAATCATGCATCTATTCAACGAAACGCAGCAAAGTTCTAAGCCGCTTGTATCAAATCATCTATGATCTTACCAGCAGCCAAGACAGTCTCCTCCTCCAATTTGCGACCAACGATCTGCAGTCCAACCGGTAGTCCTAGAGCTGCCATCTCCTTGCCATTGTCCTCCCAAAGCTTCTTGTTCCACTCATCCTCTGGTCCCCTGGTCTCATACGTCCACGGCTCGCCCAAATCTTCTTGAGAAACCTTGCCCCCACGAATTACAAGTGCTGGGTAGTCAAGAAAGTTCCACACCTTGGTGTACCCAACCCAGCGGCATCCGGCATGGGGCACGGCGCTATGAGGCATCGGAGGCATCAGGAGAATGTCGACCGCCCGACCGGTGGTAGGCGACCGGATGGACCTCCACTTTTCCATGTAAGCCTGCTGCATGTCCCACTTGCGCCTGTTGAGTTGCCAGTAGTCATAGACGGAGATCGCCTTTCCGCGATTGATCAGACGCTCAACGTGCGGGATGAATGGTTCGCCCCCGGCAATTACGTCTTTGCGAATGTCCTCGCAGCCGTCGGCAGTGTAGTACAGGTCCTTCATTCCATTCGGTTAGTATCTGTCACCAAGACGTCCTTAGAAGCCTTCCGCTTACCATAACTCGAATGCAGTCCTCGTGCAAGTCGGCGTTCCATTCCAACACTTCATGTCCAGCTGCACGGAGGGACGCAACGGCAGATCGAAGAACACGTGTCAAGGGCGGATGAGGTCTGACGACGTTGTCGTCAAATAGCACCCCGATTGTCAGAGGACGTGACAGGGTTTCTTGGTAGACATCTTCCCGCCAAGGAATCGGCACAGAGCGAGAGTCCATTTCCCAGGGCTTCTCGTTGATCAGGTGTTTCATCGTCATTTGAATAGTGCTCAGACTGCGAGCCATGGGTCCGATAGACGACGGAACATGTTCCTGGCCCTCTGTCGAGACAGGGACGCCACGGTAAGGCAGACGAGCGCTCTTGATTGTTGATTAGCTGAGATTCTCATCATGATGTACCGTTGAAATGTTGATGACACTCGGTTAAAAGGAGGCATTATCTACTCACGCTTGGCTTGAAGCCATAGGTCCCATTCATATGAGACGGAATGCGAATGCTGCCTCCGATGTCAGTACCCCATCCCAGCATGGATGCTTGGGTTGCGAGCAGGGCCGCCTCGCCTCCAGTGGAGCCACCTGGGGTGTATTCCTTGCTGAGCGGGTTCGTGGTCAGACCCCAGAGAGGGTTGTCTGTCTCACACCACTATTAGACAGAGTCAGCGATCCTTTGCAGCTTGTGTTGGAGTCAAGAAAGACTCACCATGATGCTCTGAGGCAAGTTAGTCTTCGCAATGACGATAGCGCCCAGGCTTTTCAGCATCTTGACCACAGCTGCGTCATCGGATGCTGGTGAGAATGACCTGCCCACATATCCGAGTGTAGAATCAAAGCCTTTGATGTTGAACTGGTCTTTCAATGTGACAGGAACACCATGTAAGGGGCCCACCACCGTTCCGTTCTTTGCGACGTAAGCATCCAAGTCTTTGGCTCGCTCCAATGCTTCTTCAAACAGAACTTCGGTTAAGCTAGGATGAAGTTTAGTTGGGCAGAACTTAGCAGGGGACTTTTGAACCATACCTATTGGTCTGTGAGCATGGTGCATAAGGTTAGCAAACAATCTGTGCATCATCTAGTGGACTCAGTAGGCGGGATGTCATACCTTTTCATGGGTTTCTACGGCTCTACAGTTCTCGACTGTCAGTACTTGAGAAATTCTTGGTTTGGATTACGCGTCTGCGAATGACAGCAAGCAAGAGACAAGACGCACTTTTTGATGTAAGCCTTGATCACGGCCTCGCTGCTTACTTCTCCCCGAGAGATCTTCTCAACTAGAGCCTCGGCATCAGGAATGGCAGTTATGGCTTCACTGCTGCCGTTGACGTCTGTCGATGTTTTCAAAACAGCTGCAGCGATCGCCTCCTGTCTCTGGAGTCTTTTCTTGGCAACCACCTCCTGCCAGGTTTGAGCCGGCTTAGAAGTTGTGACTTGCGTCATTGTGCTCTTTCAGCCGATCGGATACAATTGACGCAACAACAAAAGACAAAGGCCAGAAATTGTTCCAAGACTAGGCGTCTCAATGTTGTGCAGAATCAACACAAGCCAACGTGACCCTATCGTCCCGCCGTTCTACCGGAGAGATCCGGTATCCCGAGGGAAGTCGGGATGCCGACGATGGCCAAACTGACCAATCACTGGCGGGGAAATTGTGTTGCTGGCGAGATCGGACAAGAATCGGCAAGCTGCCCCGAGTAGGGCTTATCAGTGGAGACAAGCAATCCCGGGGAGCTCTCTTATCTGCTCGGTAACCCCGCGGGTTTTGTTGCCTTCTCCAAACCCATCCCGGCCATGCACGGTGTCGCGCAGCGCACCCTTCCGAGAGTGGGGGATGGTGGTGGCCCAGATGCTCGCGGTGAACTTGGAGAGTGGGAGAAGTGGGAGCTCAGCATAGAGGCTCGACTGACAACTTCGCGACTCGCGAGTGTGAGGTTTGAATGACAGGGCATATTCTCAATTGCAAAAGAAACTGTTTTGAACATCTTACCATCGACCCAACATCGAACCATTTCCATGAAATGAGGTGATGAGCTTTCTTGAACAATTTCCAGACCGAGGATTCTGCGACATTCATCTTAGCTCTTGAACACAGCAAGAAAGGCAAAGTTCATCTTCCAATCATTCAGATCATTCACACGCCTCACTTCATCATTACCATCCTCCATCCTACAACTCCTGGATAGCATCTAGGGCGTCTTGCAGAAGCGCTCAAGCAATTCCAAGAGCGTCTTTGACCACATCCACACATTAAACATGACAACGAGTTCAGCAACGCCGCAGACCAATGGCGGCACAAACGGTCACTCGGCACACCCCCAAAACGGCAACTCAGCTGCCGGTGGGAAATCCGATGTTTGCGTTGTCGGAGCCGGCCCCGCCGGCCTCATGCTCGGGTACGTGCCCCACCCAGCCCCGAAATCCCGGAGCGCAGCTGACACACCCCGTCTAGTTCTTTGCTGGCGAGATTCGGCCAAAAGGTGGAGCTCATTGATGAGAGACCCGACCAGACAACGGTCGGTCGTGCCGACGGCATCCAACCAAAGTCTATTGAGACCTTCCAGATGCTCCGCCTAGGCGACGGGCTCCTCCGTGATGGAGTCAAAGTGCACGACATCTGCATGTGGCAAAGTTCCAGCGATGCCGACCTCCACCGCATCAGCCGTTCCATTCACTATCCAGCATCAGTTGTCGACCTTCTTCAACCATACATCTTGCTGTGCCATCAAGGCATGATCGAGTCCGTCTTCATCGATGACTTCCGGAAGAGCGGCTTCGAGGTCAAGCGTAGCCACAGCTTTCAGACTTACACAACATTGGAAGATGGTACCCTGCAAATCGAGGCTGATCATCACGAAGATGGCCCAGCCAAGCTCCTTACAAATTATGTCGTGGGTTGCGACGGCGCCCGCTCTCGTGTTCGTCAGTCCATTCCCGACACCTACGCACAAGGAACACCACACACATCCGTCTGGGGTGTCCTCGACGGCGAGCTGGAAACCGACTTCCCCGATATTTGGAGCAAGACCGTCGTCTTCTCGGAACAGCACGGGTCCATCCTCATCATTCCCCGTGAGCGCAACATGACACGCTTCTACATCGAGATGAAGGCTTCCACAACATCAAAGAACCTCGGCGAAGAATATGTCATGGAGCAGGCCAAGTTGATTCTCGCCCCTTACAGCGTGAACTGGCGCTCAGTCGAATGGTTCGGCAACTACCAAGTGGCGCAACGTGTTGCTGCCCGCTTCGCCGACCCCTCTCAAAGAGCCTTCATCGCCGGAGACGCCAGCCACACGCATAGCCCAAAGGCCGCCCAAGGAATGAACACAAGTATCCACGACTCCTGGAATCTCGGCTGGAAACTCAACCTCACCCTGCGTGGTCTAGCCAAGTACGGCATCTTGCTGGGTTCGTACGAGGAGGAACGTAAGAAGATCGCGCACGACCTGATCAACTTTGATTTCGAGCATGCCAACGAGATTGCTCGGGGCGACGCGAAGCGTCTCGCCGAGAACTTCAAGACGAATACTCGGTTCATTTCTGGTGTCGGTGTTGAGTATGGCGAGAACCAGCTCAACCGCTCAACCGCTGTTAAAGGCGCTGCGAAGCCCGGTTGCACATTGCCGCCGGCAAAGGCAACTCGCTACATCGACGCCTGCCCTATTGATGTTCAACTGGATATTCCCATTCTCGGACAGTTCCGCATTTACGCAATTCTGGACAAGGTTGCCAGTGCGCCGGCCACGTCGTTCCTCACTAGCTTCAACGACTCTGTAGCGTCGGAATCTTCCCTGTTCACACAATTATCAAAGGCCGCCGCTCAATCATACAAGGAGAAGCCCAGGGCGAGGAGAGTTGACGATCAGCATGTGCGCCCTGAACGGTACACATCCGTCAGCGAGCTGAGCACGTTTGCTCTGATCAGTACGTAACAAGTCCGCCCTATTCAAATGCCGGTGCTAACTCAATCTTCAGCTTCTACGGATAAGAACGACTTTGAGATCTCGTCTCTGCCGCCGGTCTTTTCAAGGAGTGGCTGGACCGTCTACCTCGACGACGTCGCGCCGCTCGACACGCAAGGCCGCTCATGCACCGACAAGTGGCTCGGGGGACTCGCAGCAGACGAAGCTGCCATCATTATTGTCAGGCCCGATGGCTACGTCGGTTCAATTGGCCGATGGTACACGACGGAATCCACCAGTGGACAGTCCGCCGCCCAATGGCTCGACGACTATTTTGGAGGATTTCTGCAAGTCCCCGCAGCTAACTAATTTGAATTTTCCGAGAAAGCAACCTAAGAATACAGAGAAAAATAAAGCGCAACGCGGGTAGGGCGGTAGGAATCTCAGGGTCTCACAGGCATTACGACACGGGCGCCACATATGCGTGCCCATTTTTAAACAGAGATTTCTCGTAGATCCCAAAGCACGTGCTTGAATCTCGGTCGCAACTGACTCTTCGTGATGGCATTCGGACCCTGAGAAGACCCTGAATTGATCAATGGGGGGCCTCAGAGACTCAATATCTGCATGGTCCCTTAGGTAATTTGATTAAACATGGAACGCGACCCGTTTTGTGCAAGTGGATGCCCCGGTTATGCCTCCATACGGGCCCGCCTCCAGCCAACGAGGGTCCGGGGAACGGCTGCAAGCTGCAAGAGTTCCATGTCTTCTGTGTCTTAGTATCCTACGTCATCAACACTCCCCCTGTTTTCTGCAAGCTCGTCCCCCGGAATGCTGCGCGCCCGACAGGCATGAATCACCAGTGCATGCAAATGGGCGCATTGTTTCAGGACCTTTCCCTGTTTGCCAAAGTCAAAACTCGGGCAAACCCAGAGTTGATTGGAGTCGAGGGCTGAGCCATCCCAGCAGCGATACATGGATGAGGGCGAACAGCAAGTTTTGGCAGAGACGGTGCCTCCTGAAGTGGGGGTGGAGACCCGTAATCTTTCAGGCGTAATCCTAGAGCTTCGATTGGATGCGATATTGAACAAGGCCAATCTGGGGTTGCGATAGAGCCCACGAGGTTTTGATCATATCTACAGGGCAGACAAGACACACCGATAACACAACTCTCTCACCTTTATCCGTATCTCTCGGCCTCTCCCTGCTGCCAAGTACCTCCCTCTGCTACCTCAGCCAGACTGCTACACTCAGGCTACCTACTCTTTCCTCATCGGTGAGCCCACGGTGAAGAGGACTCCCCAGACGGCGCCACGGCAGATGCCCCTGTCGATTGTTTTCCTACCCTAGACAAAGGGCTGTCAAAATCACCGTCGATATGTCAGCTGTCAAGTGATTGTCGAACCAGACCCTTGGCTTGCTGTACCACTCTCAGCTTGGCGTCCTGTACACCCTTGGACTTGTGCCCTCCCGTTCTCAATAAAGCTGAGGTTCGTCCGTCTCCTCGGGGCTTAGTCTGTGTCACCAACTCCCAGATTGCAAGTTTCCCGTCTTTGTTTGAGAGAGCAGAGTCGGATCCTTCAGTCTTTCCCCTCCTCTTCCACACCTCATCAACCTCTTCCCCTCCTGTCCCAAGATGGCTTCGGTCAGCGAGAAGAGCACCGGCAAGGGAGCCGCCGAGCAGGGCTTGACACAGTCCCGCTCCAACTCCCTCCAGCACGGCGACGCAGAGTCGCTCGAGGACGCCGCCGTCGCCGACTTCTACAATGGCGCCGTCAACGAGCAGTTCCGTTTGAAGTCCGAGCTCGTCGCGAAACACCTCGGAGAGATCGGCATGGGAAAGTGAGTTTCTAGCGTCTGAGCGAGCGGATCGCCGTGCTCAATTGAGACTGGCAGTAGTGCCGTTGGCTAACCAAAGCGGCTCCGGTCGCATTCCTGCAGATTCCAATGGATCCTCTTCGTCGTCAACGGCTTTGGCTGGATTGTCGACAACTTCTGGTCGCAGGGCATCACCGCCATTCGACCCCCGATTGGCAATGAGTTCACCGACATTGCCCGCCTCAGCTTCAGCTCGGTCGCATACTATGTCGGCCTCATTGTGGGCGCCTCATTTTGGGGTACGACGGCTGATTTGATCGGTCGCAAGCCCGCCTTCAATGCTACCATTCTGTATGGTGGTATCTTTGGCTGTGCCGTTGCGGGAACCACGAACTTCACGGCCTTCTGCGCTCTCTGGGCCATCATTGGTACCGCAGCTGGTGGCAACGTGCCCGTTGACAGTGTCGTTTTCCTGGAGTTCGTTCCCCAGAGCCATCAGTGGATGCTTGTGACTCTGTCGGCGTGGTGGAACTTGGGCCAGGTCATTGTCTCACTTTTGGCTTGGGTCTTCTTGGCCAACTTTGCCTGCCCTGCGAGCGATGCTCCCTGCAGGATGCAGGACAACATGGGCTGGTGAGTGGAAATTGCCAATATTTTAAAGGGATGGGTTTTCTGACTGTTTGATGTTCCAGGCGCTATCTCATGATCACTCTCGGCGGCATCGCGATTGCTTTCGCCTTGATCCGCATCTTGGTCTTCAAGATCCCCGAGTCGCCCCGATTCCTCATCTCCAAGGGCCGCGATGCCGAGGCGGTGGAAGCCGTCAACTACATTGCGCGCTACAACGGTCGCCCTGAGCCAATGACCCTCGACATGCTGCAGGCGATTGACAGACGTTTCGCCGAAGTCAGCCAAACAGCCGACGCGCCGGTCGATCCCGATGCCGTCCCGGTCACATCGAAGCTGTCTTACATGGAGATTCTGAAGGAGAGCTTCCAGGACTACAACGGGGCCAACTACAAGAAGCTGTTTGCCGGTCGCAAGATGGCGCAGCACACCTCTGTCACCTTCCTGATTTGGCTGACCGTCGGTATCGCGTACCCGCTTTATTTCGCCTTCATCCCGTCGTATCTGGCGACCAAGGACACCTACTCCGCCAACTCGTCGCTTGATCACACGTACATGGTCTACTGCATTGTCTCGTCAGCCGGAGTCCTCGGCCCCCTTGCTGCTGGATTCCTCGTGGAGACGAGGTTCGGCCGCCGGTGGATGATGGCTGCGTCTGCTGTATTGACTGGCGTCTTCCTCTTTGCGTACACCTCTGTTGGCACTGAGGCTGCGGATATCGGCTTCCAATGTGCCACTGCTATTCTTGGAAACTTTGGTAAGTCAAGTTCCTGTTATTGTGATTGAGACATTTGCTAATTGTCGGCCACACAGAATACGCAGTGATGTACGCGTTCACGCCTGAGTCATTCCCCAGTCCCGTCCGTGGAACAGGAACGGGTATCGCCTCGACACTACTTCGTCTTGGTGGTCTGGTGGCTTCTTTCATTTCAACCTACGCCGGATACACCACTGTGCCGATATACGCCAGTGCTGCGTTGTGGATCGTGGTTGGCGTGTTCTGCTTCGGCTTGCCCTATGAGACCCACGGGCATGCTTCGATTTGATGAATGTATCTTTAGACTTGATTTTAGCCACACGCCGTTTGGCTACTTTGTTGATACTCTCCGCGCATTACCGCGCCTGGATGAATATACTGGACCAGAAATGAAGATGGCACGGTCAATTTTGTCAACGATCATTCAGTTCTGCAAGTGTGAAAGTTGAAATGACAGTCGCGTGCAGCTAGCTGCATAACCCAGGCTCACCCGCCTCTTCGATGTCTAACCTTTCAAGATCTGTTATTTGAAATACAGCCTGCACAAGGCTCATCCGAGCATTGACGCGTTGAATCGACTGAGCTCCAGACTCTGGATACCTTCCCCAGACTCCAGTCTCTAGCGTTGGCACCACGAGAATTTGCCACAAGTTGGATATTTGACACTATCACGACGACGCGAATTTCATAGACAAGAATCGAATTCAAGCGACCTGTTAAAGCAATGTTCTACTGGCATGGAAACGGCATCAACCTTGCGGTAGGTAAGGGGAAACAGCGGTTTGGTGGGCTCTTCCCGCGTACTCGGTACCAAGCCGGCGGACACTAGTCATTCAGGTCAGGTAGTTGACTAACCGAAATTCCTATCTCGTCCCGTTGAAGAGTCCAGAACATCACCTAGCCTACCCGCGTCACATCCGTGCAAGCCGCGCCAGAAACGCGGGGTCGGAGAATATCCTGCATATTCCACCTCCTGACAAGCCCCTGGCCAAGCTTATCAAGCGTGGGTTGCTGCTTTCGTCACATTCCCATTCGTCAATGGCGCGGGAGTGGACTGGCAGTCTGGGGTAGTCGAGATAGGGGTATCGCCCGGTCAAGGTCAAGGGCTGTTGTCCCCCACTCTCGAGATAGATCCACCAGCTACCCCAACATCGGGTGCTCCCAGCCTCCACTTCCACTCCCGGGGGATGGGGAATCGTGAGTTAGCACGCAATGGATGTACGGAATGATCTCTAGATGTCGAACAGATTCAATCTTTTGTGGAGTGGTTGTGGCTTTACAGCTTGGATTCAAGCCTCAGCTCAACTGCTCAAAACCCGGCTTCTCCAACGGTCTTGACTGGCTTAATACGGCACAACCATTTCAGGACATCTAACTGAGATTGGTAGAGATAACCATCGTTCGATCTTTCACTCATACCTAGTCATCAACTACCAATATGCCTAAAGCCACCACCCCTCCCCCGGTCTACGCCGCGCTCAAGGACACGGCCCTCTTCACCCCCTTGAAGCTCGGAGGCCTGAGCCTCCAGCACCGTATTGTTCAGGTACATTAACTATCATCAACTGCCATTATGGTCCATCTCACTGACATATTCAAAGGCACCATGCACCCGTATGCGCAGCGAGTTTGAGTCTCGCGGAGTTCACGTCCCGGGTTCCCGCGTGGTCCAGTACTATGGTGCGCGCGCCAGTGCCGGCGGTCTCCAGATCACCGAGGCCACCGACATCTGCCTCAACGCCAGTGCCTACCCCGGCGTGGCGGGTGTCTTCACAGACTCTCAGCTACAAGGCTGGAAGAAGGTGACGGACGCAGTCCACGCCAAGGGTGGCTTCATCTACGTTCAGCTGTGGCACACTGGCAGAGCTTCCTCCGCAGGTATGCGCGGAGGCGAGACTCCCATCTCATCGGGAACCCAGCCCATGGATGGAAAGTACCTCGACGGCACTGAGTGCAAGGATGGACCCCCGAGAGCAATGACCGTGGACGAGATCAAGGCTCTCACTGCTGAGTGGGCGGCTGCTTCCAAGCGTGCCGTTGAGGTGGCTGGTTTCGATGGTGTTGAAATTCACGGTATGATGCACCGTCTGGTATGAAGTTGAAGATGTACTCATGAGGGCAATAGGTGCGAACGGTTACCTCCTTGAGCAGTTCCTTCACGACAACATCAACACCCGCACAGACGCCTACGGCGGCTCCATCGAGAACCGCTCAAGATTCCTGCTCGAGGTTGTCGAGGCAGTAGCCGCCGCCATCGGACCTGAGAAGGTTGGCCTTCGCCTCTCACCTTACAACTACTTCCAAGGTACCAAGGACAGTGACCCCAACAAGCACTGGGCCTACATCTCAGAGCGCCTGGCTGGGCTTCCTGAGAGTCAAAGACCTGCCTACGTCCACATGTAAGCTTCTCGACTGTTCCCCATATGAATCAATGAATGCTGACACAATGTCCAGGATCGAGCCCCGCTTCGACGAGGTTCTTGACGAGGAGCAGAAGCTGGCTTCTCTCGGCAAGCAGAGCAACAATCTGACTCAGTTCAGGGACATCCTCAAGCCCGCTGGTATCCACTTCCTCACTGCGGGCAACTTCAACAGGGACAACGCGCCGACGAAGGTGAAGAGCGGAGAGGCTGACGCGATTGTCTTTGGCAGGCACTTCATTGCCAATCCTGATCTTGTGGAGCGGTTGAAGAGCGGTTACGCCCTGAACCCTTACGACCGAACCACGTTCTACGGCGCGGAGCCCCCTGAGAAGGGTTACAATGATTATGAGTTTTACAAGGTCGATAATGCGGAGGTCACGGCGCAGGCATAAACGGGTTGAAAGTTTATGGGGGTCAAAAAGACCACACCATTAGTCGTATAGCGACGCATCATGATGATAGAATATGCATTGAGAAAATACAGAAAAGTTCAAGTTACCTTTAACCACACCGCCGTGTCAATACCACATGCATTTCTTCCTCAAAGGTCTTAGTAGTTGGTCTCAATTCTATCGATTCAAAATAGGTTGCGATAGTGAAGAAAGTTGAAGAGCATCCACACGAAGGGAAGAATGCGATCATCGCCGTATCCCTTGCGTGGTCTTCCTCATCTATAAGGCGCGATGAAGCTGAAGCTGAAAGACCATTAGGATATAATCTATGAATGATCAGTCCACTACTTATTTATCAGTGTGATGGAACACGGTGATGACTCTGAGAGGCAGCTTCACGACCAACGAGAGAGAATACGCGCACGAGTTGGGAATCAATGTTCGATGAAATTACGTTGTATTCTACAAGTGCAAGACCTTACAGACTCGCTCTAGGTGTATGCTCGCTCTGTGATGCAGCTCCAACTGGAGCGGACGGCCACTTTGACTCAATGTCCTTCCACATGTCATAAGTCAGCAGCCACCTGCCGACACCGTGGTACCTCCAAGGGAATGGGTCCTCCCCTGTCTCCTGAGATTCGGGCAGAACAGGCGACTCTCCGCTCAACCACTTATCATCCATCTCACCAAATTGTGTAAACTTCGCGTCGCGGTCAACCTGTTCCTCTCCGTCATGCAAGTGATACATCCACTGGTTGTATGTGCCGCGGCGCACAACCTTCTCCGTCCTTTCCCGACGGCAATCCTCATAGATCTTCAAAACTTGCTTCTTTCCTGCGGCTGACTTGTCAGTCAAGCGAGCAAGACACAGACCGAGAACACCACCGTCCTCAAGTGCCATGCCAGCACCACTGGCAAGGTAGGGTAGGGTAGCATGGACGGCGTCGCCGAGCATGGTGAACGCGCCAGACGGGTGAGACCACGTTGGGTCGAGACCGGGCCTGATGCAAAGCCTCCATTTGAGAACCTCGTCACACATGAGCAGCATCTTGCTGATACGGGGGTCCCACCCGTCATAGTGCGCTCGCATCTCCTCGATGTTGCCTTTGAGGGTGTTCCCTCCGTCGACGGGCATGTCGTCGGGGACCAGAAGAACCATGTTGAACAGCTTGCCGCCCTTGAGAACGTAGTTGACGGCGTGCTTGTCGGGGCCAACCCAGTAATTGACCTGAGGGTTCTCGACGAAGTGCCTCAGCTCGGGATCTTTGAGCATGTCGGCAGTGTTCAGAAGAAGCCGATATGCCAAGTCGCCGGTAAGCTGGGGCGGGTCGGACTTGCCGAGGAACTGCTCTCTAAGGTTGGAAGCGATGCCGTCTGCGCCAACAATGAGGTCGGCAGTCATGGTCCTTCCGTCCGCCAAGAACACGGATGATGACATCTGGTCTTCAGACACAGTGAATGTCTCAACCTTGGCGTTTGTGACTAGCTCCGCTCCCAACTCGACGGCGCGCTCAAGGAGGCAGCGGTGGAGATCGGATCGATGAAAGTCCCAAAACGGGAAGCCACCTGCTGCGGCGGCGTACTTGTGGTAGTCCATGTCGCCCAAGAAGTTTCCCTTCCAGCCGATGAAGTTGCACTTCTGGGGCTTGGTCGCATACTTCTCCAGCTTCTCCTCCAAGCCCCAGGAGAAGAGCACACGGGCTGCATTGGGCAGAACTTGAATACCAGCGCCGACCTCGCCGATGGCCGGTGCAGATTCAAGGACTGTCACTTCATGTCCGGCCAGCAATGTTGCGATAGCCGCTCCTAGGCCGCCAAGACCAGCGCCAACGATGATGACCTATTCTCATTATTAGACATCTGCTACATGATTGCATCATCCTAAGAGGAAATGGGCATCGTTCACTCACATGTAGCCTGCTACTGGCGTCTCGCTGGATCTTTTCTTGAATGATGTAACTCCTTGCCGATGCCATGATGTTGACTAGACTTGTTCACAACACCAAACAAGTTCAGACGCAATTCAAAAGATGAGCCCTTGTTTACTCAGCAGATGAACAGATGAGACGATGCGGCTGATATGGAGGCCCGAGAATTGACCCAATGATTGTTCGCGTGCATAAATATGATCAAGGCCCGGGAGGACCGCTTCCGCAAAGACGCAGAGCGGCGAACATATGGACACTCATTCGCCTCATTCCCTCACACATCAATATCCTAAGAGTGGAATTGATCGCATCATGGACACCACGTCGACTCAATCTGATGGTCGCACATAGCGTTGTCACGAATGCCGAGTCTGCGCCGTGCACAACGCGACCCCTCCTCCGGCTACCCATCTCCGACTTCTCCTTGGTCTTTCGTAAACTCAACTGGTATCTCCAAACTATCAGACGTCCGCTCCAATAAGATAAGACACGCCCGCATTTGGAGTCTATCATACAAGCGTGGCACCCGGGGTCGCGTTACCCCACTCTTATCTCTCGGGCGAGCTGTCCTGGGGTGGGATCGCGGAGAACCAGTGTCTTATCAGGAGTGGCGTAAGTGGGGGAGGGGCATGCCGGCCATCGCCCTCCGTCAACCTGCGAATATCTCGCACTCCTATCAACATCCTCGTAGCAGATACGGGTTGCAACGCTACACAATATGCAAGATACCGCAACCGCGCAGCGCCGAGAGAGCCAGAATGCGGAGAAGTGGAACCGATCCTACGGCGTCGCACGGCCTATGACCCTCCCCATTCCCCCATCTCCGGCGATATGATCCAATTCACAACCCAGATCGTCCTATGCGCACATCCAGCTTTCTTTCCCAGCCTTCAGCAACCTGGCTGAGACCTCTCTACATCCTGTCAGGGGTGAAGAAATTGCACTGTACTCGGAAGTGGATGACCCCCATTGGACAACCATGAGCGACTCCCAGACCGCTATGGCGGGCAGCGCCAGCTATCGTCACAACAGCGAGAGCTCGGACGGTTACCTAGGTGAAGAGAAGACGTTCACCTGCTCTCACCCGGGCTGTAGCAAACGGTTCACTCGGGCTGAGCATATGCAACGCCATGCTCTCAATCATCAGCCTGGTGGTTTGAGTTGCGATATTTGCAGCGCTCACTTCAAGCGCCCTGATCTGTTGAGTAAGTTGTAGTAAACACCTGAATCACGCAATAGGCTGTTTGATTCAGTGAGTCTTATGGCTCCATGATGACTAACACAACTTATAGAACGGCATATGGACCGTCACCGTCAAAAGGATCTCGAAGCAGGTGGACCAGGTTTTGGTGTTTTGGACACTAGGAAAAGATCTTGGAAAGCACCGGACGGATCCGTTGTTGAAAAGAGACCCTGTCCGTACCCTCCAGGCCGGGGTAGAACCTCAGGACGCGCACGCCCGCAAACCACCCAAGTACCTTCACCGGAACCGGAGCCTACCGACGGAGACCAAAGTGTCTCTTCTTTTGACGCAACAGGAGAACAAGACTTCTCAGTTGGAAGTATTTCGCCGGACATTCACAGGCGCCACACGGTTGATCTACGACCTGCGAGCTTTGACTCTAACCATTCCTACCCCTTTGATCGTGGCAACCTATTCGCCACGTCAGAGACCGTCAACGACTTTGCTGGCTTCCCTCCAGCGCTACAATTTCATGATTTTGGAGCACACGACAACCAATTCGACCTGGATGCCAATCAGCCTATCAACTGGGGCGACCCATTCTCAAGCGAGCACCTGGACTATGACCAGATCTTCCAGCCGGATACTGCCAGCTCGTTTAATATGCCTTATACCACCGCCTTAGACTACAACTGGCTTTTTAACATGCAAGAGGCTGCTGGTCCTATGATTACATCCAAAGCGTCAAACCAGGAGTACAACGCTCAACTACCCGAGAACCCGTCAATTGCGCGGACACAGACCAATATTGCAATCACACCTGAGTCTATGAAGAGTGCTCAGCTTTGGAACGACCCCATGGACGTTGCATCAACCGACAACAGTGGCCAAGATAAGCCGCCAAGTTATAACACCGTTATACAATCTGCTCCACAAGAGCTACCGCCGAGAGAGCCTCCAAAGAGACCTGCACCACGCAGCTCTGCGGAGAGAAACTCGGACATGAACTCCGCACGGCGCGCCGCCGAAGTGTCGGGACCAGCCCGAAAACGGTATACAGCGGTCAGCCGACCTGCTCCAATCCTGGAGCCAGAGCGACCTCTGTCATCCCTTAGGAAGCCTCTCAACACCCCAACTATTGACGAGAAGATTCGAGAGAGACTTCTTAATACCGCCGATGCAGCCAAGCCCTGTCTCCCCGACCAGCGTTATACCATCTGGGAGCACCCCCTTTTATCCGTTGACTCACTCAACTCCTATCTTCACCTGTTCTTTACTCGCTTCAACACGGCCTATCCCCTGATGCACCTCGAAACGTTCAACTGCGCAGACACCGAGCCGCTTCTCCTCCTCTCCATTCTTCTACTGGGAGCAACTTACTCAAGCAAGGATTGCCACCAGCTAGCCGTCTGCATACATGATGTAATCAGACCAAGCATCTTTGCGCATGCTGGATTCTCTCCACGGCCCGAATTGTGGACATTGCAGACGATTCTGTTGGTGGAGTGCTTCGGAAAGTCTCGTGCGGGACAGAAGCAGCATGACATGAGCCACTTGTTCCATGGTCTCTTGATTAACCTCATCAGGCGTTCTGACTGCCAATCTGTGAGACCACCTGGCCCACCACCAGTGGGAGGAGATGAGAGTGCGGGGTCTTTGGATAAGCTGTGGAAGAAGTGGGCCGAGGCCGAGCAGAAGAAGAGGTAAGTTCTGCTCGAAGCACGTTCATAGTGAAGATAACTAACTCAATAGCAGGCTTGCTCTACTTTGTTTCATGTGGGACACGCAACATGCAGTGCTCTTCTGTCAGAGCCTCTGCATGTCTGCGTTCGAGCTTCGCCTCGAGCTTCCCTGCAACCAGAGCATTTGGGAAGCAAGAGATGCGACTGAATGGGTATCGGCGTGGCGATCCAGCATCAGTGACCAGAGAACGTTCTACCTTCCCGTTCTGAAGGCATATCTTATGCCATCTGGTCCGAGAACTCACGGTCTCAGTGGTTTCTCTCGTATTCTGGTGCTCCACGGCCTGATGTCCGTTGCCTGGGATATGGGCCGTCGAGATCAGACTGCCCTCGGCGTCATCTCCGGAGAGAGTCCAGGTCCAGGTTCCGGATGGCGTAAGACACTGAGCTCAGGCTATGATGCTTGGAGGAGCGACTTTGACTGGTACTGCAACAACTTCTTCGCCCAAATGCCGCGAGGGCCACCGTCGCCAGATGATGATGTTCGGAAGATGGAGTTTGAATCTTTCACGGCGGCGTACAAGGCTCTATATCACTCCGCCCAAGCGCTGCTGAACATGGACTTCTTGGATGTGCAGATTTATGCAGGCGCAAGGCACATACTCGGCAGGCCGGTGCAGCAGAAGGATTACATGCGGTCCGCGCAGGTCGTCAAAAGATGGGCTGCGGCGACGAACAACGGCACAGGTGACACGCAGGGGTCAAGACCAGGAGAATCGTCTGCAGCAACCCCGTCAGACCAGAGCGTGGGGCAGAAGCAGTCTGCCACAGCGGCCGCATGGCATGCAGCGCAAATGTTGCGAGAGACCAAGAAGACTCTGACCGGCACGGAGGCGATGAACCTCTTCCATGTTCCATGGTGTCTTTATCTGGCGACGTTGACGTGCTGGGCGTTCCATCATGCGCGGCCGAGCAGGAACTACGGCGTGCCTTCGCGCAGAAACTTTGATGCGATGGGTGAGTTTGACGAAGATGAGGACTGCGAGGAAGACGAGATGATTTGGGACCCGCAGGGCGAGATGGATGTGTTGATCTCGAGTATGTCGGAACGGGTGGAGCGTAATGATGCGACGCTGAGAAGGGAGAAGAGGCGCACCAATGGCTTGGTGTGGATTATGGCGGATATCCTGACGACTGTTAGATGGGGTATCGTGCATGCGGGCGTTGTTGTATTGCGGGGGCTTGTGCCTCAGCGGTTGATTAACCAGTACGAGGAGGCTATTTAACGATATCAAAATGATGAAATGATCAAAGTAGACCTCGTTGAGGGCTTTCATGAAGCAGGTGTCTTTTCATTTCCATGAAGCGATGCATGACAATGATCGCAGATTCGTGAGCGATGTGTATTTGAACCTGATCCCATTTTATATCATTCAGATTGAACTCCTCCCTATATTCCTTGATCGTGTCCTCTATCGACATCTTGTACAAATCCATGCTTTTGCGACTTGTCTCGCCCGGCGTCTCCGAAAAGAATACCGAGAGAAACCTACTAATCAAGCAGTACGCGGTTTTCCAGCATCCTCCGTCTGCTCGACATTGATACCCCTCTCCTTCTTCTCATCCAAGGTAGGTTCCGCACCCACCGCAATGATAACCTTGGTGCTAGCCCTGCCAACGCGGTACCAAGGCATGTTGAACAGCTCCTCCATATGCTCCATCGACAAGCCCTTCGTCTCAGGGTACGCAAAGTACGCATAGACCGTCATGCACAGCGTAACACAAGTGAAGAGACAAAAAGGGCCCCACGAGTGCATAGCGAGGACCATGTTTGGCTGAGCGCGTGACAAGGCAAAGTTGACCAGGTACTGCCAGGCGATACAGATAGCCATACAAGTGGAGCGGATCTTGGTTGGGAAGGCTTCAGCGTTGATGATGTATGGCGCGACAGCCCATGAGAAGCTGTACCCGACGGCAAATATGTAGATGAATACCACGGCTACCAGGCCACCAGCCTTGGATATCTCTCCAGACTTGTCAGAGACCGCAAGAAAGACCGTAGTATAAGTGAGGGACACTAGGATAAGACTCGAGCCGACGAAGAGCCCGGTTCGGCGACCGAGTCTGTCGATGATGAAGAGGCAGTAGAGGAGAACGGAGAGGAATTTGACCATGCCGTAGATGCCTGCAAAGAGGTAGTTGAAGGAGTTCGAGGTGATACCGATAGACTCTAAGATCTGCGTGAGGGTGTGAGCATTCCTGCATGGCACAGTACAATATGTTTGGAAGGATGTTGGCTTACGGAGGTCATGTAGTACGTCAACGTATTGCCGCCTGAAAATTGAAACCCGATTTGCATCATCATGACCAGAGCAAGGCGCTTCCGGACGTTCGAAGAAGCCATCTCCTTGAGGAAACCCTTGAAGCCAGGTGAAAGAGCCAGCTCGTGCTCAAGTCCAGCACGGATTTCGAACAGCTCCTGGCGAAGGTACGCGTGATCCCTAGGAAGAGACCTCAGGTTCTCAAGCGCTGCCTCAGCGGCCTCCGACTTGCCCTTGCTCAACAGCCATCTCGGTGACTCAGGCACGAAGAAAAGCCCGACGATGAGAATGATGCCGGGCAAGGCCTGAACACCCATGGGAACTTGCCATTGTGCATTGGAGCCGCCGAGGTTAAGCAGCGCGCCGTAGTTGATCCAGTACGCGAGGCCGACAGAGAGCATCGTGTTGGCGTTGTATGATGCGGTCAACCCGCCTCGAATAGCGCTAGGTGCGATCTCCGCCATGTAATTCGTGCCGACGACGCTGGCTGCGCCGGATCCTGCCCCTGACAGAAATCGGCCGACGAGGAGCTCAGCTCTGCCTCCGGCACCTCCTGGGTTGGCGCTCATCAAGATAGCCGATACGGAGTAGACGAAGGCGGAGAGTCCAAGAGACCATTTCCTACCCAGCTTGTCGTTGATTGGGGCGATGATGAGAGAGCCGACGCAAGAGCCGAGGATCAGCATGGAGGTGATCCAAGCCTTCCAGTCAGCGAGGGACTCTTCCGACATGCCGCTCAGCTCGAAGTGTTTCTTGAAGGGCGAGAAGGCGAGGACGCCCGATATGTTGGCCGTGTTGAAGCCTGTTGACGACAGCAATGGTTAGTACGCCAATGCTTGGCATGCGGTTGCTGAAAGCTTGTCTACGCACCATGGGCTGAGCCGGAGAAGGAGAGGATGATTGCATAGCAGAGAATCTTCCACGAAATCGCCTCTTTCGGCGTCTGCTCGTATATCTTCTTGTCGATGATGGCCATTGCAAACGGGTTTCCTAGAGTCCTCTGAGGAGTTGAAACTTCTCCAGACTTCAGAGGAAGATGAAAAGGGTCGGGCTCAGATTTGAACCATGGCATGGGAGGCGGGAAGACTGGGTTCCCCGTCTAGGTCGTGCCATGGGGACTCCGCAAATTCCTAAGTGGAGATCGAGCCACTCGAACCTTTGAGGCATCCCAAAACTGGATCTAGAACCGTCTGACCCGGGTTCAAGATGGCGTTGCTCATGGTGACGAGGACTTACACGTGCATGGCCTGTTATAAGAGCACCAAGCAAGACAGTTTGTCCTTCATTTTCGATCCCGCAAAAACACCGATGAAACTCAAGAATGATCACAAGAACCTACCACTCAGGGTTCATGTTGTGTAAGTTGAGACTGGCTGGGGAACTGTTGCGGGAATGATCCGTCGCTGGCGGTGACCGTGCTTACACCCCATGGGCAACGCGTTTCCCGTACGGGGTAGACCCGCGGTCGTTCACTGCTAAAACAATAAGCTTCGCGGGATTGGGTGGACTTATCCGGGTCTCCTTCTGTATTCGGATCATTCCAGGTGTTGGCGTTGGTTCCGGTGGCCGGAGTAGTCCGTTCGGCCGGATGGCTCCGTCTACACACCCCAGATTTTGAACGTCGACTGATGCTCAACGCTCACGGACCGATTAGGATCTGACGATGAAAAATGTAATGCTATGAAGTCTTGGAATCATGAAAACAACGTGCTCTGGGGATATGACGGGCACAAGCATCGGTCCGTTGTCCGTCTTGCATTCCACTGATCTCAATGATTGTGGGGCCACCCCGGCTTGAATGCCGTAGCAGATGTCATATAAAAGGTTCGGTGCCCTGTATCTACAACGACTCTTCCCCTTTATTGATATGTTTTCAATCAATCACTCTGTTGGAGGTCGAAGGCAGGTAGGGTTGATGTGGGTCACGATGCTCCCCGTGGTATTGGGCTATGAAGCTTAGAAAGACAAGCACCAGCATAGCGACGCTTTCTCTTCGATTATCTACTTTCTCCAAAGTCTGCAGAGATTATTCAAAATTACATAGTTGAGTTGACAGGACTTTCTTATCATAGACCCTCACAACAATCAAACCGACTTGGTTATTTTAGCCGCGATTCTTCAGCATGGCTAATGTGACATCCTTGTCGAAGGCGTATTCATGGCCTGCAATCGTGTTCTCCGAATCCTCGGTGCGAAGGCCAGTGAACGTCATTGATGCCGACTTGGCGTCAAAGTTGTTCGTGTGCTCGTCCTCAAGCCTGGTACCAATCCCACCGCTCACTGACACATCGGCCATACCTCTGAGACTGCCCTTGCCCTGTTCAGCAAGGCATCACGTAGAAGCTGATCATGATTTCCGAGAACTTCCAAAAGCTGTCGCATCGCCTGTGGCTTGAAACGGCTAGCCTCCTCTGCACACAAGGCATTGTGTTGCGGCTGGACTGATGGGAACAGCTTGACAAGGGTATCCACAGCCTCACAAATTGAGTCGACGTTGTTAAAGTCGGTCTTGCGGTATAGCACCCATCTTATAGCGCCCATCTCGTTTTAGCGCCCATCTCAAGGAGTCTTCTACGTTGCTTGACGGTAATTGTACGCATACCATCGATGAGTCCTTCCAAGGGCTTGTCGGATTTCTCAAGTTCCTGGATCGCATCTAGGATCTCCAAGTCATGTTCTTTGTCCTCATCAACCATTTTCAGTCCCTCGAACTATTCGGACTTTCATTTCATAGTCTCAAATGCATCTCGTATTGTCTGAACCCATATTCTAGCTTTCACAAGCTCTCCCGCTATTTCACGCGTCTTCCCGGAATTGTCTTTGACTCCTCCATTTGGGCACGTAGCGTCTCAGAATAAAGACGCCGATGATTGAACTAAGGCCGTCAAAAAGTCCGATAAGAGTGAAGAACCATGATCTCCCCATGGCATCCACCATAGGTTGGAGTGCTGCTACAAGTGCCGCAGATAGGGCACATCGGCAGATATTATTTGAGGCTCCAGCAGTCCCAGGCTTATTTGGAAATATGTCTACCAGTAATGTGCTGTAAATCTGATGTATTGTCGTGGATTTTGCACCTAGGTAAAATTGTAGCGCGAGAGGAACGGCAACGTGTGCATGACGTTGCACCGCCCATCCATATCCGATGAACGCGAATGAGGAGATTCCTAGAATGACGTATGAGCCGCGAGATCTGGCATGCTCGATCGGGAATTTCCGCAAATCGTCTCCGGCTACCCTGTTTACCGGGAGGCCGGCCTGCCTGGCCGTGTGCTTGTAGTTCCAGTCCATGAGTCGACCAGCAGCGAGGCCACCAACAAGGATGCCTGCGCCGCCTGCAAGATAGCAACAGCCTACTACCAGATCGTTGTAGCCGTAATCTATCCCATAGATGAGTGGTATAGACGTCGTAACTGTGTACCAGCTTGCGTAAGGTGATGCCGCGAGGTAAAGAACGGTGAAAGCGTCTTTATAGAGCAGTAATTTGAGTGACGCCAACGGGTTTGGAACAGTAAGTCTTCCCACCCCATTTGGTCCCTCGTCAGCGTGCTCGGCTGGTCCCGACATACTTCCGTTCCCATTTTCTGCGTCATTGGGCCCGTTCATCTGGCGCTTTTCCAACCTCGAAGCCTTTCGTGCCAGGAGTATGTCCCACCACGAGCGCCATAAACCTTTCGGTCTCACACATCCGTTTCCGACGACTGATCGGTTTGTTTCCCGCATCGTGAAGGCTATTAAAAACAGAGCTGAGCCCCCAAATATCACTAGCGCCCAAAACGCCCACCGCGGATCTCCAGTCGCAAGAATAGCACCGCCGCCGATGACGGGACCAATACATGGCCCGATGTTTGTCGCCGCCAGCATGGGACCAAGGAATCGGCCGCGCTCCGACGGTACGGCGTAGTCCGCAACAACAGCATACGCGAGAGACAGTGTGGCGCTGCCGCCAATGCTCTGGGCCGCCCGAAGTAACAACAGAGCAACATAGCTCTGGCCACTGAAAGCGAGGCCAACAGATGCGGCGGTGTATAGAGCAAAGCTAACAAGATATACGGGCCTCCGACCGAGTGTGTCTGAGACGGGCGAGAAGATGGACGGTGCGATTCCCTGAAAAATGACGTAGAGCGTAATGGTGAGATTGATCGCTTGAACGGAAGTATCATAGCGATCCGCAAGGAGGCCGATGAGAGGAAAGTAAATATTTGCCGTGAGAGAAGATGCCAGGCAGAAGTAGCCCAAGAGCAGGGTGAGATACCAGCGATAGCGGAGCGAGAAGACGGTGTATGCGATCTCCTTGCTGGACTTCTCAGTTGCTGGACGGTCGCCTGCATCTGGACTTTTTCTCTTCTGTTCTTCTTTTGGGCTGTCGATGATATCTTCTTGGATCATCCTTTCGTCTCTGGGCGTTTCTTGTGACATTGCAACGTCGCGAAATTCTCTCGGACCCGAGGAATCGCCAAATGGGAAGTGCACGACAGCGACTGAGGTTTTGTGGAAGCTGGCACTTCATGCCGTGACGTCGACACAGAGCCGCAAGCAAGGCTCAAGGCTCGGAAAAATAGTTCTCAACATCCCGATTAGCTGTCGAGTTACTCTGAGGCCTGCTTATGCGTTTTACCCCTCATTGACCTCAGGCAGCCGATCAAAGGCCAAGACTCACTGTTGGTAACCGACATCGAGAGGCGCGACAGCCGGACCAATGGACGTGTCGTAAATGGAACATGGGCTAACGCACCGCGAGAGCCGTAGCTGCTACACCGAGAATCATTCAAGTCATTTCTCTATTCAAAGTCTCTGCTGGAGATCTGCTTAGGTACCGTTTTATTCAATCGCCTGCGACCTTTCAGCAAACAGCATGCAAAGTAAAGGCTAGATTGAAAGTGAATTCTGTCGTCGTAAGACTGTCCACGGAGCACCACTCTCATTCAGCATCCCCTCTAGTATCTAATATAACGGTCTATTTAGCGTCTCATATAGCATCTCACCAAAGCTGCCAGGTCTTCAAATGTGTACTTGTTGGAATTAGCGAGAGAAAACAAAAAGTGTGGCTAGATTGTATTGCGCAGTAAATTGCATTTGCTGCCAGCTCTTCTATGATACTCTTGCCGCGCCAAAAACTCCGTTGAACCAAATGGACCCCTTTGTTGCTCAGACATGGATTCAACCCAAGTGACTCGCAGTCCGTGGTGTGGAAACCACCGCAGTCAATGATGATTTATCTAAAGCCAAGATCGAATTTCCCCAAAGGTCCTGGCAACCCAGCTCAATCCGTGACCAAATGCCTCCCCGGAAGGCTGACAAGACCAGGCCTGGCTTTTGGCACCAGAGAACTACTTATAGACCTGTTTCTTGGTTTGAAAGGAACGCCACTCTCAGTGACCTCTAGACCGCGTTTGATGACGGCTAACTCCGATCTCTTCACAAAGACAATCTCGCCAAGTTTCCCGATATCTAGCATGAGACGGTTTACAAGGCTCAGCCAGTCGTTAGGAATGAAAAAGTGCCGCACTGGGATCTCGAGTGGCTCCCCAATGTCAATGGAGCATACCCAGAATGAAGTGTCGATGTACACAAGCCGGTCGCCATAGACCCCAACAATGAACTCCACAGTTTGACTTAGTGCACCCAAAACGCACACGGGCTTCGAAGTGTGGCCATCAGGGTTAAAGTCGCGATAATCCCATATCTGGACGTACGGAATAACAGACTTCCTTTGAGATGTGTCAGTTGATACAGTCGCGAAGAATTGGCGATGCTGTAGCGAAACCAAATGGTCAATAGCTTGCGTTGGAAGATCAAGCTCGATTGTTTTAATGCAGACCATATCCTTCCAGCTGCGTACTTCGACTGTGGTTTCCCTCGCACATATCATGTAGTGCGGGTTCGACGGGTGCATACTCCAACGACATTTGCGACTCCCCGAAAGGCACGTTATGGGTTTGCCTCCAGTTCCAGAGAGATCCCATAGGTCGTCATGCTCTTCACTGGAGATCAGCAGTCGACAATGCTGGCCAGAACTCAGAACATGTATGATATTGACTTCCGATCTGATGTCGAAGAGTGGTTGACCTACCTCCCACCGACGGGGGCGTTGGACTCTTGATAGCTTCCTGCAAGACACCCTGCTGGAAGCATCCGTGCAAATGAGTATTCCCTCGGACTCATCAAAGTAAAGTCCCGTAATGGGACAGCCTGCGGTCTGCACAAATAGAGGGTGACTATCGGGTTCGCCAGAGACGTCCGTGACGTGCACAGACCCATCTTCTTTGCCGCAGAATACCAACGAGCTTCCCGAACCCTTGGCATTGACGCAACGTACCGCAGTGATTTTTACCGAATCAATCTCCTGAAAGTCTATTATCTGTGGCCCGGTCGTGACCGAGACAGTATCGCTGTTCTCATCGTCTGCATCCTGTCGCAGAAGCACAGTAGGCTGCCAAATGCGACATTGAGGAGAGCGTACGTCAACAAGACGCTGCCCGTTTGTCGTGAACGACAAAAACTTGGCCATGACGGAGTTCGTATCAAACGAGATTCTGTAGAGAAACTTCAGTGTCTCGAAGTCGTAGAGAACCACGTTGGCTCTAGTGTCAGCACCAGCCAAAGTCCGCCCGTCGGGCGACGAATGAAGGACCATGGCGTTCTGGCTTGGCAGAGATCGCTTGACGTGGCCAGTGTATGTGTCGTAGACGATCAGGTCCCCGTCCGTGTAGGTCGTTGCAAGAAGAGATGTGTCCGCCGCTGCACTGAACGCCAGAGCCCTAACAGTGGTGGCGCCGTGGGCTACCTTGGTCGATCCGTTGTCCCGAGAACCAGTATCCTTCTGATAAATATCATGAATTCGATCTTGCTCCAGATCCCAGAGTAAGACGTCTTCGCCTCGGTAGATGACCGCCAGAAGGTGCTGGTGTGGTGATATGGCTGCCATCGTTGGCTGTTTAACATGAAGCGGAGGCCCGTCGTCGTTTTCGGCAAAGTCTCTGGTCCAGTCCGTCGGATCATCTCTGAGGGCTCCAGCGAGCATATCCCAGTATAGAAGCCGATTGCTCTTCGCAGCAATGGCCAAGATGAGATCATCATCTATGAAGCTGAGCGCTAACGCGACAGACTTGACGGGGATCGTATACATCTCTTCGAAAGTTTCCAGATTCCAAATTCGAACCAACTTAGCCCCTGCAGATGCAAGAAGCTTCCGGCTCTCTCCAAAGGCAAGACACCATATGGGTTCCTTGTGGTCCAGTGTGATCGCTTCTTGGAAGATGGTATCATCATATAGCATGATCTTTCCATTCGACATTCCCAAGCCTACAAAATTCGGACCGGCTGCCGAGCTCAAGGGCCTAACTCCTTTGGCGTAGCTGATCGTCGTCAAACACTCATCCCAGTCATTGTCGGTAAGTCCATGAACGCTCAAACCTCTGTTTGGCGCAGTGAATTGCTTCCTGATCGCCGAGGAAGGGGGGCAAAATGCTGGAATAAGGTGGTGTATGGAAGAGGGCGAGAGTAGTATGCGCTTGGAAAACTTAGTCACCAGGTGAATAAGATCCTTGCCCCATCTATCCAACAAAGAAGTCTCTTTTGGAAGCTTAATGGGAGGAGTATGCTGTGACCGTCGACTGAGAAAGTTCAGTATGGTCTTCCCAGCCTGGTAGACCCTTTGAAGATCAGAGTATCTCGCAATGTGTTCAATCCACACCAATACACTGGATGACCCAAGAAAGCCCGCGATCAGTCTCGTGAGCTCATCGTCAAAGGATCCGGCGAGATGGACGTGCTGAAATAGAAAGTTGGAAGCGTAATGAGCGAATGCGTTTTCCTGTTTATCGCTGTCTTTTAAAACCGAGAGACCCCTGTTCCGCTGTGTGGCTTTGGACTCCAGGCTCATCAGATACTCCAGACAAACCTTGGCAAGGCGGCCATTTGCCTCCTTCTTGTCTATCGCAAACTCCGAGTTGAGACGGTCGTTCATTAGGAACTCTTTCGCTGTTAGGTGGATGAGTTGCAGGCGCTTTTTGCTGTCGATATAAACAAGATTGCCGCAACAAGACGTGACGGAATGCTCAATATCTTCGATCTCCTCGTCAACTTCGACAAGTATTGCCGTCTTGAGTTCCTCGGTAGACAAAGGTCTGAAAGAGCAGGTTGCCCATGCCAAAAACGACTGCGCCAAGTCTTTCCCATACTTTGCCCGAGACATTCCATCGAGAATTTTGAAGTAAAGATGGTTCATATCGGAAGGATTGCTGGCGAGCACTCGCTTCGTCTCTCTACCCGTGTGAACTTGACGAAGCTCGTTCAACATGAGGTTAGCCCAGAGGAAGCAGCCTTGTGACTTGCGAAGGACCTCTACTACGATCTCGTCGCGTGTTTCTTGAGTGTGGCCTTTCAAAAGATGAATGTTGGTCCGGAGAAATAGACCGATGTCCCGGTTACTATCCTCGTCTCGGATCGTTTCTGATGTGACCTCCATGGCAGGGTTTGCTCGGCTGATTGTTGACTCGAAAGAGTTCCTGGAAGTGATGAAAACGCAAAGCGGCCAAGACTCTTGGGCTTTGCCTAGGAAATTCATGATCTCCGAGGCCGCTTTACACTCGTCGACTGCGTCAATCACCCAGTACTGCTGCTTGTTGAGCTTGATCTTGAGGATGCCAGACAAGTATAATTGTCTCCAAACAGAACCGTGGTCTGTCTTATCGACAAACGCGTCTTTCCTTGTCAACATTTCGGTGATCGTGTCGAAGATTTCGGGGTGCAGACGGGCCATCTGAAATGCCATCGAGCGCAAAAATCCGTTCACGGTGGTCTTAGCATTGTCTGCGGAGGCGAAGAAGAACGAGCAGCAATCGTGTCCATGTTCGCGCAAGTGCTTAACTACGTTGCCGGCCAAGAAGCTCTTGCCTGCACCAGGCCTCCCGCGAAGCCACATAAGTTCTGACGAGAAAGCATCTCGCCATTTCTTGAATGATTGCCTCTCGAAGAGCCATACTCCTGAGCCTTGAAGCCGACGTTGATCCTGCATCAAGACGTCGTCGTTGTCGATATCGGATATTCCGAGAAACTTGGCCAGAGCGAGATCTCTGTCTTGTTCGATGTTGTCTCGTGAAACCGAGCTCTTCCTTCGCTGGGCTCCCATCAAAGTAGCCAGAGCGTTCCGAACAGCAAGGTAATTAGAGTCCTCGGGAGAGGCAAATCTGGCGACATCTCTGTGGTTCGCATCCAAGTATGTTCTTCTTTCGTTGGCATAATTCATTACTGCGCAATTTTTCTC
The DNA here is from genome assembly GCA_025328625.1 of Colletotrichum sp. SAR11_240. NCBI lineage: Eukaryota > Fungi > Ascomycota > Sordariomycetes > Glomerellales > Glomerellaceae > Colletotrichum > Colletotrichum sp. SAR11_240. The sequence goes on along the minus strand of JAKMXA010000087.1, from coordinate 69,382 downwards.
AACTATGAGGCCCTTGCCCGTGCCGTAGTACATCGCTCGTGTTTCGTAGAAGGAGAAGAGTTGCAAATCGCCACTATATCGCGGGAACTCTTCGTTGATGGCTTGCAACGCAGGTGATTGAGGAAGGAGGTCGTTGACAAATGGTCGCGAGCCCGGGACGAGGGCGAGGATTCGGCTCAATGTGTTCGCTATATCCGCTCCTTGATGTGGGGTAGCAAGGAAGAAGATGGCGCGCACTCTACTGGCAACTGACTGGAAAGCCGGGTTCTGGCAGCTCAGATTGTATGCCTTCTTGATCACTAGACCTCCCATGCTGTGACCCACAAAGATGAGTGGAACCTATGAAAGTTAGTTAGGGATCACAAGAAATGGTAGCATTTGTGACGCATGTACATCTTCCCACCCAGATGCAGCGATGGCAGGCGAGTCTTGAATAGCAGACAGCAACGAAGACGCAAAGTCATGGACGTTGAGAACAGACTCGCGATTCAGGCCGGAGCTGTAACCAAAGGTATGGATGCGAACGTCCTTGAATGCGTCATCCTTGGGCAGCCAGTGTTTTGGCCAAAACCGGCTTCCGTCGCTCTTCGACCAGGTACTCTCAGAACCTCCGTTGAGGCCATGGACAAAGATCAGATCTGTGAGAACGTGGTTGTTTGGTGCGTGTAATGTCGTTAGTCCAAGGGCTCCCTTGGGCTGGCCGGCTTGGTGATCATCGGTTTGCGTGGTTTCGCTCTTGATTAGGGCGCGGCCAAAGAAGGTTCTAGCCGTTGAGGAGCTCGCCGCAGTCCTGGTTGACTGTAGTCGAGACGGTATGTCCATTTCCACGAGGATGCCCCTACCGCGACTGGGCGGACAGTGCCTTCGGTAGCCGAAGGGAAATCACTCGAGAAAGACGTATCAAACTTCTCCAATCCAGGAATCTTGGGACGAAACTTCAAGGTGAAGACTTTAGCTCATGTTCTGATAGCGACATCAATTATCAGTGAAACGAGGCCACCTCATAAGACGGTTTGGGTAAATTAGGCCGCGAGAAAGAAAACTCAATGTTGTTCCAAGTGAATGAACATGTTGCCAGCGGGGTAGCCGAAAGACCCCCAAAATTCATTTCCCCCAATGCCGCAGTCGGTGTAACGGAACTGAAAGGGAATTCTTTTCGTCGCGCCCGAGGAGGGTGGAATAGGCAGGTGTCACCTGAGAAGAGAAAGACGCAAGGCGCATCTCAGCCACTCTAACAGAACCCGTAGAAGCAGGCTGGAGGGATCGGCATGATAATTTCTAGCTCTGGACACCTTGGAGCATATGTAAGAGTCCAAACGCTGAAGCGTGTGTACGACCGGACGAGAAAACAAAAGATCCAGGTGGCTTCAAGATTAAGGCAAGCAACACACTTATCGAGCTGGGGGGTGTAAGACCCATGCATTCCTCTTGACGTGGCTCGATACATTACGTTTCAACACTAGGCAGAGCAATCAACGAGCTCCTTTACCGTCTCTCTCACATGGCCAAGTGTGCCACCTCCAATCAAATGGAGCGTAACCTCTTGTCCTAGGATATGAGCTGACAGGCAGATTCCGGCAGGCAGGCTATTGAGGCAGGCTGGGAATCCTAACGCATCCACGGAGGTCACATGTCGGTTTGGAGACCAATCACGTTGGATTTATAGGAGACCTGCATATGCCCTTCCCCATTTGTTTGAGGCGACATCTCACCCCCGCACGGAAAGGCGGTTACTCTACCCGCCGGGTAAAATCACGCGAGTTGAGCGCAGTATAAGCCACTGTTCCATTCCTTGATTGGCTTCAGATGTGATGTAATGCGGCTCCGTGCTTTAGTGTAGCCAAACATTTGGGTACTATGCTTTGTTCCCTCAATTTTCAATCATGCAAGCCCCCCTTTTTTTGGCCGGGCGTGGGGGAAAGAAGTACGTTAAATCATGGGCGTAGCCCTTCGTTCGAGCCTCACGTCCCTCATTCCCTCTATGCCATGCTTGTTCCATGCTCTTCAAGTCATTCACATATTGAACCCTTCATTGCGATTGCGCATTCGAGATGACCGACGCAACTGTGTGGGACAAGGAGATTCCTGTCCCCGAATCCACGATATCATATGTAGACCCTGGATTGCTTAGAAGTAAGTTGACAGAACAGTCGGTTATAGCAAAAGCTATGAGAGGAACGCTTGAAGTGTCAATCCATATGTGAATATCTCACCTTCGTCGATGGCTGACATTTGCAGAGCTACCCCCTGGCACTGAAATAGTCAGCGTGTCCCCCTCTGGCGCTTCGTACTGGGCAAGAACGGCGAAGATTGAAGCTCTGAATGCCAAGGGGGAAGAAGACAACTACTTCTTCAAGGTAAAAGCCCTTTTTACCCACGGACTCTGTCCCCTTACTTTACCCAGGTGCAGATATTGATGGTGTTCTCAGGTCCACCAAGGGGAGCATGGCAAAACAATGGTCTCTGCCGAGTTCGAAGCGATGAACCATCTCTATGGAGTCATTCCAGAGATAGTTGCGAAGCCGCTAGGCTGGGGTAGCTATGACGACATGGAAGACACTCATTTCTTCGTTTGTGAATTCCATGAGATGAGCGAAGACATCCCGGACGTATCCGACTTTCCGGCTCTAGTGGCTGAAATGCACAGACGAGGAGTCGCCCCGGACGGCAAGTTCGGGCTGCCATACGACACTTATGGCGGGAACAACCCCCAGTCTTTCCCGGTCACTGACACATGGGAGGAGTGTTTCTCCAGAGGGCTGCAGTTCATTATCAAAACAGAAAACAAGACTCACGGGATTGACAAGGAACTGGAAGTACTCAAGAAGGCGACCATTGAAAAGGTGATCCCGAGACTCCTCCGTCCGCTCGAGACGGAAGGGAGAACGATCGTTCCCCGTCTTGTACACGGCGACTTGTGGGACGGAAACTGCTCCGTGGATGTTGTGACTGGCAAGCCCATGATCTTTGACGCGACACCGCTATATGCCCATAATGAATGTGCGGCTTCCCGTAAATGACGATTTAACTATCCAGCAATGCTGATTCTCGGCACAGATGAGCTCGGCCCATGGAGATGCCCACGACACAAGATGGTACAGGCATACGTTGACGAGTACATCAAGCATTTCCACATCTCCGAGCCGACCGAAGAATTCGATGACCGCGGACAGCTTTACGCACTGTAAGTGTAGGCGGTACTACATGTTCTGATCATGGTGCTAATTGGGTCTGCTTCTAGCCGTTTCGACTTGCATGCTTCATCTCTGTACCCCGGAAATCTAAGATTCAGAGAATTGTAGGTCAATATGAAATGCTCTTGGCTACGCGAGGTTAACTGATGTTTTAGGATAAAGGCCAACATGGCTCGACTGGTTGAGAAGTATGGAGAAGGCTACGAAGGTTATGCTGAGAGACATGGTATCGCATCGACTAATCTCTGAGAAAGGAGATGGGTGATGGAACTGTTCCGTCGTCCAAATATGGGTTTCCCCAATTATTCTGGTTAATGGCAGTACTTTTCTCACATTGGAATGCGCATTGCTTTTACTAGGGCAGCTACTTTATTCATGAACCCCAACGTAGAAGATATGAATTGTGCAACGGACGACTTGACGTACCTATGTGATGACGAGAAAAGAGGATGCTTCAATAGCATAATCACACCTGAGAGACTGAGCATCAGCTGCAGCCTGATGTAGGCTTGGCCGAGGTGCCCAATAACACAAGCAAACACTCATGACTTGCTGTTCTCACCCAGTGGCACAGCAGCCATGCATCAGCCAAGTGACTTGTAGAGGTTTCCGCCTCCGCCTCCTTCAGCCGACCTTGAGTGACAAAAGTCCAAACCGAGGCGAAATAGAAAAACGGCTATTATTGCGCAAGAAGACAAGATGTTGAGAGATAGTAATAGAAACTTAATTTGGGTGACAACAAAGAGATTTAGAGCACTCACAAATAAAGATGTTAGCAACTTCGCCTAAGCCTCACGCCTATAGCCTTGGATTTCGGCATCGAGTTGCTCGAGTCGCGAGATGGTTTCGTTGACGGCACCGAGAAGCTTCAGAGATGTCTTGAGTTGGTGGCTATGAGGACATTTGATGAGGTGTGAGCCGCCTTGTGCAGTGATCCTCAAGTTGACGGCCTCTCCTGCGATACGCGCGATATCGTTTCTCGCATTTCGGACGTCTCTTGCATATTTCTGTATACATGTCGATGTAATCTTCGTAGATAGGTTAACGACGTCGATGATGTTCGCCGTAATTACGAGGCCGTTTATTGCTCTAGACAGCTGGTTGTGGTGTACTGATGGTAGGAGAAAGATAGAACTCCGATAGGCGAGGATGGTGAGACAGATCCATTGTGTTGTTCGGCAGCGATAAAGCTGTCACTGTTCATGCAAAGCTGACCACACGCGGCTTGCCGGGGTCAATGCGAAATTGTCACGTGGAAATTAGAGGGTCGCTCTCTTAAACGTCTCTGCACCAAGGATGTGGCCTCAACATCCGGGATAGACCGCCATTTATATCCGGCAGTCAACAAGGTGCGCCTCCAGGCGGCAAAATGAGAAGGAAAAGCTAGAAGGGAAGAAATAAAGATGTTATCTGACCTTTTCGCCGGATGAAATGTGGCTGGCTTGCTTAGTCCACAGCCACCAACACTACGGCTTGATGCTCATAGACGTGGAATCAGGCAGTTCCTCGCGGGAAACCAACATCGGTCAAAGTTGGTATCCAGTAGTAGTCGTATTTGACTCTACCGGAAGTGGTATTGTGGTCAGCGCTCGTAACAGTTATCAAGGCGTGATCCTCGACGACACGGGCGACGACACGGGCGACGAATTGGACAATACAGTAATCAGCGAAGGTCCTGAAGGCGGTGACGAACGCAATAATGCACGCGAACGCGATGGTGAACACGCACGCAGCAATTCTGCTTTGATATACAGCGTACACAATGGAGAATATTTATTGCGTGCAGAAACATTTAAGGGATGGAGTACAAAACACGTAAAGCCCTGTCCAGTTGAGCCTCTGGGTGCTACTCCCATCATCGTCGACCCTCAACTGGCTTCATCTGGAACACATGGCAGAGCAAGGTGACACACGTGCGCCTGCAAAGACGTCTTGCCATGTGTATAATCGCAGACTTGATGGCGACTATTGGTTAATGAAAGGTGGCCGGAGAAAGGATCTCTTGCCGGGACAGTATGGTAATAGTATGTATGTGCAGAATTGGAACAGCCTGCCGCATCGGTCCGTTTTTTTTTTTTTTTGGATTCAATGAATCTGAAAGAATGTCATTGCTAATCGAGTCGGACTGTTGTAACTGTATATTTCCTGGCAACTTTCTGGAGTTGAAGAGTGACATTGAAGGTTAGGACGAAGTTTCAATCTACTCAACAATTACGACCTCAAAGGGCGTAGCTTTATCTAGTTGCCGTCATGCATTGACATCATTCGTACAACTCTGCGAAGCGAGCGAATCCACCCGGCTGGCCATAGGGGCCAAGAAATGGACCCTGATTATGTGCCGGACAATATTTCCGATGAAGAACTTCTCCTGATCCCCTGGCTCGAAGAAATGTTTGTGCTCCATCAGCTCGGACTGCGCCATGGGACGGAATGGAGCTTGGACTTGCCTAATCAGGCATCTCGGCGCCGAAATCCACGAACTTTCTTCAGCATCACCCCACGAAACCTCGGGAAAGGCCATGGTGAAAAAGCGAGGTATCGTTGTATTTAAGGAACTGGAGTTCATCTGGTCAATTCTGTATCATGTTGTTGTCACCATTGTATCCGAGGATCTCCAATCCATTTTCCATCGGTTTTCAACACTCATCGCCATGACCGACGTCGTCTGCTACCAGCGCCTCACAGAGGTGTACACCTTGGACAACAAACCACTGCTCCTTGTTTCCGCCGTAAGCTATGTCGTTGGCTACCTCCAGTACATGTACGTCATCCGCCTCACACTTCGTGAAGGCAAGGGTCCGATGCCATTCTGGATGCATTCCTTCTACCTCGCCCACGACTCCACATGGTCCTACATCCTCGGCAAAGCGGCAATCCAGTACAACGAGCATTGGTTTCTCAGAGGGACATCGACGGCACTCTTCGTGTGGACGACGCTGGAGATGTGGACTATCCACAGGGCCGTTACCAAGGAACGCGAAGCCAATTTCGCTTCGGTGCTTGGGAGTAATCCGAGCGTTTTCTCGGCGGCGGTCTACGCGCTGGCACTCCAGCTTGGCATGTACACGGTCGTGCTGCTGGGCATCGCGTTCATGGGAGAGGGTTGCGTGATGCAGTGGTTCTGCTTCACCAACGTCCTCATTGTCTTGGGACCGACCCACCAGTACCTCAGAAACGGGTCGAGGCATGGGCTTTCGCTTGGGTTCTGTCTTGTCAATATTGTGGGAACCATTTGGACATTTGCGCCGTTCAGTTTCTTCGTCTTGACGATTCCTGAGGTATTCGACAACACGCTGTATTACGTCGTGGGATGCATTCTCACGGTCTACTCTATTGGGTGTTATTTCGTGGTTTCGCAATATCCCGCCAAGACGGCGGATATGAGCAAGCCTGGAAAGGGAGCTCCGATTTGGTAAATAAACGGCAGAAGTGTGGTCTTGTTGGAAGAATCAAAAGTTCAGTCTCAACTCAATTTGAATAATTTAAAGTAAATATGACAAAGAGTCTTTTACATCCCGACGTGATGAGGGTGAATGGGTTGCTGTGAAAGTGAATTCCATGATTCAGGGGCTCCGGGTAGCTTTAGTGGGGCTCATGCCTTATATAAGCCAGCCCGGGCCCATGCATGACGCAGGGCGTCCCGCCGAGGGGTCCAGCTGTGGCTGCTCCGACCGCCTCTCACTGCACCCCGCACTAAGCTCAGCTAAGCTCTCCCACGCGGCGCACAACCACCACTGCAACCACGACCCGACCTCTTTGGACGACCTCGGCCGATCTACTTACGCGGACGCGTTCCAACCCTCGACCCTTCTCCCGCACATCGCGCCTCTCGAGGCCGCCGAGTCCCTCCCTCCCAATGCCGCCCATACCGCGAACCACGCCCCTCCCCCGCGTCATCACCTACTACCAGACACACCATACCCCCGACGGCAAGCCGATCTCCATCCTCCCGCTCATCACGCAGCCCGACATCAGCGTAACCCACGTCATCCTCGCCGCGATACACATCAACGACGACCCGCACGCCCTCACCCTCAACGACCACCGACCCGACGATCCGCGTTTCCTGACGCTATGGGCCGAGCTGCGCGTGCTGCAGGCCAGCGGAGTGAAGGTGCTCGGCATGCTTGGAGGCGCTGCTCGCGGCTCGTATGAGAGGCTCGACGGCGACGAGGCCAAGTTTGAGAAGTACTACATCCCGCTGCGCGACATGGTGCGGAAACATGCTCTCGACGGCATCGATTTGGATGTGGAGGAGGAGATGAGCTTGGGCGGTGTGATCCGCCTGATCGACCGGATACGGCAAGACTTCGGGAAGGATTTTATCATCACGATGGCGCCAGTGGCCATGGCGCTGCTCGACCCGTTCAAGAACCTGAGCGGCTTCGACTACGAGGCACTCGAGGTCATGCGCGGGAAGGAGATCGCGTGGTACAATGCTCAGTTCTACTGCGGATGGGGCGACTGCAGTAACCCTGTCATGTACGAGATGCTGCTGGCGAAGGGATGGGCGCCAGAGAAGATCGTCATTGGCTTGGTGACGAATCCGGAGAACGGCGGCGGCTGGGTGCCTTGGGAGATGCTAGGGTCTGTACTCCTTCTGCTTCGAGGCCGTTACGAGCGGTTCGGAGGTGTTATGGGCTGGGAGTACTTCAACAGCTTGCCCGGCGGCAGGGAGAAGCCATGGGAATGGGCCCAATGGATGACGACGATGCTGCGATCAGAAAAGGCTTCATCATGGCCGGCACATGGAGTTCTGCCGGTGGAAACAAGTGAGATTGCCAAGGTGGTCAAGAAGGAGCTCGTTGATGAGGTCGATCCCGATGGGCCCAACAGCAAGGATGCGCCGCTGCCAGCGAGCTTTGACTACTATTCAGACACCAACCTGGACGATGATTAGACGGAGATATTCGAAAAGCTGTGGGAAGGGTTTGATAGATCGCAGAAGTCAGTCAAAGCCCGCATACTGATGCCGTTGCAGTCCCAGGACGCTGTTCATGTCGGTGGAGTCAGCGTTGTTTGATGAAGACGACAACGGGAAATTTGGCGTTCAGGTTCTTTGGCAGGTTAAACGTGAAGGCCTCATACTATATAGATTCAAAGACAGCAGATAGTTCAAATGCTCTGCAGTGATGCTGTTTCAATCTGCGACGCGGCTACCCATATTTCCCAAGCTCGTGCGACAAGCCCCCCCATCACCGGTCGGCGCAGCTTGGAATGAGCCAGAGAATCAACCCATCAGCTACCCCTATGGTGAGAAAGAAATAACCAGAAATGAACAAATAAAGTGCGAGTTTTTACTCGAAAGAATGTCAGAAACAAAGACCAAAAAAAAAAAGAGTCGAAACAAATATAAGGTCGTTCGACCCGGTGACCTTCCCGGAACGAAACCGTTATTAAGTGGGGCTTGTACCGGGACATGCCAACAGCAACATCATGTTGGGTATGTCATGGCTCATCACCAGAAATTACATGAGCAAAAATGAAAATGCCAATGAGCAGCTACCGGAGATATGTAGAGTCACCTAATATTGAACCAGCCGAACCCAGGCCTACCCGACACCATCCACCGCTAGACTATCTTGCGACGGTAGTCGTACTCATTGGTGACAGCTCGGGAACCTACCCTGACTATGAAGGCATCTGCAGTGGTCTCCAGGTTTCACCTCATGGCCGGATGAAGTGAAGGTGAAATCAAGACGTGTAAAATGGAGATTTTTCTCTCCGTCGCTTTTCATCTGAGAGTTTACCGCCTCATCCTCGCTTTTCTTCCCTTTCGTCCTACACTATCACCACCTCCCCCCTCCCATCTCTCTCCCACCACGCTCGCCATCGCTCGCATATCACTATGGCTTCCGTCTTCAACCTCAAGAGCGATCTCGAGCCGCACTTGCCTCCTATTTCTGCCAATGACAACACGCAAACTACCTCGATGAACCGCGACGACAAGAGCCGCACCGTCCAGCCCCGTCGGAAGCGCATCCGCCCTCGTGTGCAGGAGTATATGGCAGATCGCAAGAACAAAGATAACAGGGCGCGGAAGAAGCGCGAGAAGAGAAGAGTCACCGCGGGACGTAAGTCATCCAATCCTTTTGTTTTGCAATGGAGTTTTCCACTTATCCTTGGACAATGACAAAATCTCGAGCTCCATACATCCATCGAGTGTCCTCTGTTGCCTTTCAGTATTTACATCTGTAAGCTTGCTGACTCAAACAAATCAGTTCTAGCAGCTCTGCCATGCAAGACCGCCAAGGAAGTCCGCGGAGAGTACAAGCTCGTGAAGTCCATGGGACTTTTCGCCGACACCATCAAGGACACCTTCGCCGCCGGCTTCATCTTCCCCGACAACAAGACCATCGAGAACGAGCTCATGAAGAACGACGAGACCGAGAACCTGTGCCGCACTCTCATTCTCCAGGGTAGCCAGAACGGCGACGCCGCCCGCCTCCACGGCTTCGCCCTCTCTCTGGTGCACGGCTGCAAGGATTCCCGCGACACGTACGAGAAGGGTGCTAGCGCTGCTGCTGAGAATGTCAACGGCCCTTTCTTCGAGGAGGTTGCTCGCTGTGTTCATAAGAGCGGCGTGACGGGCGGTGGTCTCACGCCCTGGAAGTTCTCGATGAAGGAGCTTACCCCGGCTACTTGCCGCGCTATGCTGAAACTGCTCGTCATCGGTCGGAAGGCTTATCTTCGCGATCTCGCTGGAAGCCAGGAGCCACAGGAGGCGGTTTGCAACAAGAAGGTGACCTGGCTAGTGAAGCATCTTGATGAGTGGCTTGAGATTGTGCGGGAGGATGTGGAGATGGGTGAGAATGAGTTGGTTTCCTCTCTTGACCGTGTTACGATGTAGAGATGGACAGAGGTCTAAGTTGTTTGCATTTGACGGCCTGGGATTTGAACTGTAGGATGAACAAGGGAAAGAAGAAATCGCTGGATTGCCCTTTGAATGGGTGGATGAATGAGAATTGCTATTGAGATAGTATCGTTCAGCAAGCTGGTCAACAAGTAGCCTAATGCTGGGTGCCTAGTCTCTGTCTGAATCTAAAAGCCATTTCCAACCAAACCACCAGTGGCAGCATTCTCCATTTTCTCATGCTCCGGCTCGCAAGCAAAGGAAATCCATACATCAATCCGCGAAAGCAGATCCTCAAACTTTGCAGTGTAGGAACCTTCTTCCTCATTCTTCTCGGCCATCTCACGCAAGAAAGCCTGACGAGCCATAGCGAACTTCTGCAGCATGACTTTGCCCGTAGCCGTAACTAAGCTCTGCATGGAGTCATTCTTAGGAGTAAGACCACCTCCCTTGACACCTCTCTCACGAACAACCTGCATAACTGCCTCGAAGAAGCCAGCATTGTCATCACCAGACTCGCTATCGTGCAGGTGAATGAGGTTCTCGCAGGCGCGCAGCAAGGTCTGCATGAAGCCCATGATCTTGGCCGCGTCGCGGTTGGGAAAGCCCTGCAGGCTGAGGGTAACGCAGAAGTTCTCGGCGATGTCGGTGTCGATGTAGTAGGTCTTGTCGGTGAGGGAGAAGGAGAAGCCGTGCTTGAACTCGGTGTTGAGCGTGTAGAGGAGACTGCCGACGATCTTTCCGAGCTTGGCGTCGCCGCGGATAGGCTTGAAAGCCTTGGTAGGAAGAACAGCTCGCACTGAAGTCATTGTTAGGTATCTGTTGTTGGTGAAAGGAATTTGCGACGGAACAATGGCTTACTTCCGTGGAGTTCGCGCCTGTGCTCGCGCTTGCGGTGCTGCTTCTGGACGCTGCGCTCGGCGAGATACTGGTCTTTCCGAGCCTTCTTGTGCTGCTTGTAGGTACTCATAGCAGGCTTGGAGTCGGCATCTTGAGCTGCAGCGGACTGAGGGCTGGCAGCGGGGAGGGTAGGTGCGGTGGCCTGGCTGAGATCGCAGGGGGACGCCATGGTGATGTAGGCGCGTTGTTGAGAGACCAAGATTTTGGAAGTACCGAAAGGGAAAACAAGAACAAAAGTTGAAGAGATAGGTCCGTCGCTGAGCTGGAAAATTGCCAAGCGCGTTGTTTACACTGGGGCGGCGTCTCCAGGTGATGGCGTCCAGGTGAGAAGTCAATGCAGGAAAGGGAAGGAACGAGGTTGTACGTACCATTTCTGCTCCAATCAGAGGTGAAAGGCATATAGGTGCCAGAATTTCTAGTGTTTGCAACGATTAGAGTACGACTTCCGTCGCAAGATAGTCTAGCGGTGGATCGTGAGCCTGGGTTGGGCTGGTTTCAGAAATTAGGTGACTCTACATATCTCCGGAAGCTGCTCTAATCGTTGCTGCACTTTTTGCTGCATAATTCCATTTGAATTGCAATGTTTTGGAACTGATCTGATGCTTTTGTTGATCTATGAGCTCATGTAGAAGGTTGGGGGTGGCTGGAAACTGTTCTTTTCTGGGAAGGTCGCGAGTTCGAGTTACGAGGCAGCGATCTTTGCGGACCTCGCTCGAACAGCATTTTGTGGCATCTTTATTAGTTCAACGGTTGCTTTGCTCCTTAATCAATGCCTTATTGTATAAAATAAAATCCATCCTTTCAGCCTATGTAATGCTCAACCTAGGTACCTACAGATCAGTATCCCCCGTTAGTATGTAAAGAATTCCAACGTTGCCATGCTTTATGCGCGCTGACATTCCCAGGAATGGAAAGTCTCAGTGCAATACATGCATTTCATTTGCTTCGATGGCCTAAAATAGTTGCGAAGTAAGACACGCAGGTGTTGTGGTGGCGATGTATTACTGTGCTTGTGGTTGTGTGACCGAGAAGGCGGTACGGCTCTGCCACATCATCACCTGTTTGCGAGACATTCAGCCTCTTGCTTACTCTGTGCAACAATGAGGAAACAGTCAGCAATGACAGGAAAGACTCAAATACCATGGGCTCGCCCTTCCACCTCAAGTTTAGTAGGACTTGTCCCGCATCATCCTCCATTTGGCGAAAGGTCTGAGTTACCAGCCCACCATGAGTTCATCAGTTGAGGAGGACATACGTCTTGGGGAACTCAGAATGCACTCGAACCCCGCTCAATCGCCTGTACTTGGAGATCCGGGAGCTCCCTTGGGACACTCTTCACCGGGAAACGATTTCCAGGAGCCTGAAGACTGCCATACTTCATCGCGACAATACACATGTGTCCCAGCTGAGGAACCAAGAAATTCGTCAACAATCGCCGACTCAGAAGAGGACAATACAGATGGGCTCCAGCAGTACCGTTCATACAATGAGCCCCTTGGAAAATTGGAGACCCTTAGTGCTTGGCTGTTTGAGACGCTATCCATGTTGGTGTCGATTTCTGCCTTCTTTGCTATCATTGTACTCTTGTTCCTGTACGATAAGAAGCCTCAGCCAGAGTTCGCGTACAGCCTCCGCATCAGTACCTTTGTCGCCATCTTTACAACCATTATACGGGCAACATTAGTTTTTACTCTTGCTGGTGGTAAGTAACTCGTGGCGCGGATGTCCAAAAGGTACTGAGCTGACGATGTATTCATAGTCATTGGGCAGTCGAAGTGGATTTGGATGAAATCGCCACGACCGTTACGCGATATCGAAGTATTCGATAACGCGGGCAGAGGCGCATGGGGGTCGTTGGAATTTCTGTTCTTCAGCTGGAAGCCGTGAGTACTTCTGAATGGACACTTACATCAGGTTGAGAATTAATATGTGGCGTAGGATTCTCACGATTCTCAGCGCTTTCGTCATACTCACTTCTTATGCCGTTGGCCCATTTTCTCAGCAGGCTGTCAAGACATATTCCTGTGAAGTCCCAGCAGAAGGAGCTGCGAATATTCAGACAGCCGAATGGGTTAACCAGGCGGAGGTCAACCCCACCGAGGCCACCGATGCCATAATATGGCTTAGTCCGGAAATGCGCACAAGTATGATCAACGGTCTCGTACAAGGAGCATCAAATAGTCCATCCGGCTTGTCTCAGTGCGAGTCAAACAACTGCACGTTCGACATAATATCAGGTATTGCGCACCAGTCAGTTGGGGTTTGCAGTCGCTGTATCGACATTCGCGATCGACTTGTTGAGGGGAGCATAGGCTTTGGTCCTGTACTGTGGAAGACTTTCCGCATCCCCGACATCAATATTCAAGTTGACCGGACGCCCGAACCACAGATATTTGACATGTGGACCACAAAGAAGCTCTATACCAAACCCTTTCCCATGGACTTTGAGTCAGGTACTCTCAATACGAGCATCGTATCATTTACAGTCAGCAACTGCACAAATCAAACACACAAGAACGGCACTGAAGCTCGCCACTGTTTCCACCACTATAATAACATGCCGGGGTTGGATCAGAAGCTCGACATCGTAGCTGCCAATTGTAACCTCTATCCGTGCCTGCGCAAATATCATGGCCAGATTCTCAACGGCATCCTCGACGAAACTTTAGTTGACGCAGATCCGATGCGGAGAGCATCAAATTTCAGCGTCAATGGCGAGAAGAAAGAAGGATATATCAGCGTGGCTGAACCCTGTCTCGTCCACAATAGCTGGTACGATTCTTCTAACATTAGCCAGGCATCTGAATCCGGGACCAATTGGATGTCTTGGACCACACGCAGGGGCACGCAAGATGCCCCAAGCGAATGCGTCAGATTCATGGAATACGAGGCTTTCGTGGGCATTGAACAGTTTATTTCTGATAGGTTCAGCGGAAACTGCAAAGCTAATCACGGTGCCGCGAAGAAGATGACTTCGGCGGTCTTTGATGACCCTATGATTCTTGGCTGTGGCGATTGGTGGCTTGAGATTCTTCACAGGGGAGGCATGTCCTCGCTGGCGACTATTTCAGCCGCATTCGAGAATATGGCTACCGCTGCGACGAACCGCATGCGTCTAAATGGAGAGAACTGGGACAGAACCGGCAAGTCGTCCGTACCTGGTCGTGGGACTCAGAGCACAATCTGCATTCGGGTGGAGTGGCCATGGCTGTTCTATCCGGGGGCCTTATTGTTAATTGCTTTGGGTCTTCTGGGTGTAACTTACCTGAGAAGCTGCCATGATAGAACGACGCAGCCTGTTTGGAAGTCTGCCATTCTCCCGTTGATGTTTTACGACTTGGTGCCTGAAAGGAAGAGCATCGAATCGGAAATAGACGGTCGAGGATCAGGGGCTCGGCTTCTGCAGCTCAAACAGCTTGAGAAATTGGCAGACCGAACAGTAGTGAAGTTTTAGCCGTAATAGTTTGACTCGGTATCATGATCCATTGATTGCAGTTATGTCAACAGAAGCCCGTACGCTTAGGTGCTAGTAAATACCGTCGTCTTCTGGTTCTGCCCCTTGCTGCATGCCCCTATAATCCGTCGCAAACGCTCAATAATGCTCATAACGCGATCAATATTGTACGCTATATCTCCAGTGACCTCTGGAGTCTGAGCCCTGATCTCGGGGGCAGATGGTAGATTCTCAACAACTAACCGGATTAGTACGCTCGCCTTATGAATAGCCACAAAACTCCACTCCCTCGCGCAACAGTGTTTTCGGTCGATATGCTTATGTCGAGCGGACATGAAGTAGCCATACACCGCGAAACGCTTTGCGGAGTCCATTGGGAACCTTTGAGGTTTCCTTGACCCTGAAGCCTCAAGCGTGTCTTGTACGAAGCTTTCCACCCTTGCTCGCGCGCTTCCCATCGTCGTCGTCGCTATCGCTGGTGCCGCGGCTGTCTTCTTAGAAATATTCCTCAAGTATAATGCAAGGCTAGTCTATGAAAATCAAGGCCATTTGCTGCTGGAAGTACATGAGTCCTGAATCAGCTATAGGGCGCATGAGAACCAGCGACGGGATTCAAACATCCGACTGCAGGATTCCTGGGTCCATGATATTTCTTGCACGTGAACTTCACCCGGTGTTCACTTTGTACTTGCATGTCTCAAATCTTTTAAACCGATTTTGTGAACCATGTCGTATTCTGACATTTGAAAAATATTGTTTTGGCACCCGAAAACCTCGTACTTCAGTCCATGAACACAACTCGCCTCGACGATGGCCCCATTCCCCTAATCTGCTTACAATATCGTGCCTCAGATCTTGTTCCAGGTAAAGAATGAAGAAATAAGAAATGATCAAGTAAAGAACGAAACACGCCAGTACACCTATCGCTGAGCAAGACAACTACATCGATAGCCATCTAATTCTCATACGCTATACGCGACATATAGCGGTCCACCAGCTTGATCAGAAATCTGGTCTTTGAGGTAAAACTCGAGAACCCACTATCCACCGGTCCATGGTTTTTAAGGTACAAATTCCGAGCAGTGACGAAGTACTGGTGCATCTGGTCGCACGCGTCAGCCGAGATGGAAGCCATCGAGAATGTTTCCAAGGCGCCGCCGGTAACCCCATCCCGACGGATGATCTGTGCAACCTCGGAAAAGTACTTGCCGCGAGGGTCTTCTCCCGGACAGTCCATGGCGTCGAAGACTTCTGCCTCATAGTCGATGGCGACGAAGAGGGCTTGGGCAAAGGCGTGGATGCGAGGAACGTCGATGAGGAGCTGGCCGTGGAGGCGCAGCGTGCTGCTGATGATGCTGGCCACCGTGCCTGTGATGATGTTTGCAATTGTATTATCGTCAGGGTGAGTGAATCCATCCGGCAAGGCGACCTCAAGGGTCTCAATCAAGGTGCTTGGGGACATGAGTCTCTGGGGTGGTTGGTTGACTGCGATATACAGGTCAGCAAAAACGTATTTTGAGCATGGAAAACACATACATCTTCGAACCTGCTTGTCCTGCTTCTTTTTCTGTGCTTTTTTAATTCCGCCGTATGTCTTGGGCTTGGGGGAGCTCCGAGGCTTGAGTTTCTTTGCTTCCCTGTTCTTTGAGGTGGGGACATCATGTTGTGGTTGTGCAATATCCGGAAGAGCCGCCTCAAGATCGGCCTTCAGATTAAAGAGGGACGTCATGTGGTATGTATGAAATGGCGTTCGGCCTTATTGCAATGACGAAGTTGAGAGGATGATGGGATGATGGGAAGTCGGAGAGTGCATGGTTTTATAGAAATAAATGAGCCTTTCTCCGACGCGTGGGTCGCGCGATGAGATGGTAAACGCGAAAGTTGGGAAAAGTCAACATTGACCTCCATTGAGGTGGGTGCGAAATATCTCGGCCCAGCAAGGTCAAATCGTCGCACCTTCCCTAGCTTTCTCCGTCAAATCCGTAGCTAACCACAAAAATTTCAAACGGAGAAAGATTTCACACTTCAGACACGCAACATGGAATGAATTTGCTTTTCAGTGACATTTTCTTTCGTTATGGTTAACAAAGGGGCTGGCTGCGTTGCATTCATCGTTTACAACCCTGATACTCTTTTTGTGCAACTGTCCTTGATGCCACTGTCTTGGTATCATACTTTTTGGTCCTTTCAAAAGGTCAAGCACTCCGAGGCGACATGGTCTAGTGGTGGAGCGCGTAAGCCTTGGTTTGGCTCAAAATTGAGATTGATGATCCTGCATAACTCCAGGAGCTGCGCGATTGTTTAGTGCTCTTTTCTTCTTTTATTTATGCTAATGAGAAGTTTGATTCAGATTGTAAAAAACACGTCAACACTCGTTTTGGAGCGGTGGTGGTTGTTTTCGAGCTTACGATCAACAGACGTCATACTCATTCTGAGAAACCCACGGCCTGTGAAGCTGACGATGTCGCGGTCAACCCCTTTTCCGTTGGCAGAAAGAAAACCATCCAGAACACTTTCACACTGTCTTGAAGTTAAGAAGACTCGATCGTCGCAAGGCCGCAAAAATTCAGTTGCATGAGAACATCACTATGCGACAATCGTAACCCTTTTCTATCCTGATTCTGCATTATTTCAGTTTGTACATCCCACAGACCTTCTGGTATGCTCCCCATTCTCCATCCGACAGGCCAGGTGGCCGTGACTGCGGTAGATTAGGGCTCAATCCCGTCCCCTTGCCGCGTCGACTCTTCGTGTTACCACGTCTTTGGTCACTCTCGTCATCTTCACTATCCGTCTCCGATTCAGACTCTTCCGTACTACTATCTTGGCCAGAGGCGGGCACCTTTCTAGCAGATGAACGAACATAGGGCGGACGCTGCTCGGTAGTCAGAGGAACTACTTGAGGCGGCATCTGTGTGTATGCAGGTATGGTAGTGTAAGGGTCGGCTCTCCAACGATCCCTATTAGCCCATTCGGCCTCGGAAGCACCCATCGCACTGACGAGGTACTCGTCGAATTTCGCGTACCCCTCCGCCACAATCTTGAATTGCTCTTCACCGAGAATAGGCACCGGTTCTCCGTCGATTCGTTTCTTGGCCTTGTGTTCCGCTAAAGCAATGGCTGTTTGAAAGGCATTTCGGATTTGCCTATGATTTCCAGTCAGTTGATCGCAATATCACTCGAAGTGTCTTCTCGGCTGGGGACAAGATACTTACCTGCCATTCCATGTATCTCGGCCGTTCTTCTCGAGATCTCTGAAGTGCTCTTTGGCAAAATCCATGATTTCAGACTTCTTGATCTCAAATTCAACGTGGCCTCTAGACTTTTGCTCGTCCTTGGCGCGTTTGATGAACTTTCGGTAGAGTTCCTTGGTGACCTTGAGGTTCAGCTTGGGATAGAATAGTGACACCTGAATGCGAGATTTGAATGCGGGATCCATCGTCCCCACACGATTTGTTGTGAGAAACAAGATGCCAGCGTAGTATTCGAGGGTCCGGAGAAAGACACTTGTAACAGCATTGTGGCGTAAGTCGCTTCTCGTTCTCTTGGCCAAGAACACGTCGGCTTCGTCGAGGAGAAGCACGCATCCCCACTTGTGAGCCAACTGAAAGTTGTACTGCAAGTTCTTTTCAACTTCGAGAGCCGTCTCGCCGATGTCACCGCAGGTGATTGGGAAGAGAGGGCGCTTCGTATCATCCGCGACGCACTCGGCCGTTGAGGTTTTGCCGACACCAGGTGGTCCGTGGAGTAGAATCACGAGTCCAGCTCCTTTTCCTTTGACGAGGTCCAGGCAAGATCCGATACTGAGGGAATTACCAGTGCTCGCCTCCGAGGATCGCGTTGCTCGCAGGGATTCATGGGTGTCGACCAGCGCACGCACCGTTTTGCTGTGATTGTCGGGCAGAACCAGGTCGTCGAAGCTGTTGGAGAACTCCACGTCGCTGAGTTTATCGGTCGGCACAGTCACCCATTGTCGCGATCGTAATACGAACGCATGGACATAATGTTGCATCAACATGAGGTCATCCTCAGTCAAATCCTTTTCGTGTCGTGGCCCGAGATACCGAGACATCTCACCCAAGAAGATTTGAGAATTGAATTCATCAGTATCTCCGTCTCTGTGAATAACATCTCCTCCACAACAGCCTTGTGTGGTTCCATGCTTACACCATGAGTCTTGACGGGTCTCTCGTGGGTCTGGCCGTGTGAAGCTATCCGTTGAAACGGAAGACTTCAGTAGCCAATCAGGATTTTGTGCGACGGCCAAGGCCATGTCAACGATGACCTGTGCCTCCAAGTCGTGTGACAGATCATCCAATGTCCTGCCTTTGAACATCTTGTGGCAAAAGGGACGGTTTGTCAAATTCACAAATCGTTTGCCTCCGTCAATGAACTTCTTTCGTAGCGTGTCATAGTTCTTGTCGAATCTCATGGGATAGACCGGTAGTGAGGTAATCGGCTTCCTTCCGAAAAACTTCTTGATGGACATTCTCTTGATTTTCGGCACGTACATGTGCCCATTGCTAGCCATGCTAATGCAGTCAAGCACAAAACCATCGACACGGATGGGCTTTTCTTCATTGCCGAATTTGCGATAGCTTAGGGGCTCTCTGCCACCGGCAATGCTGAAAATCCGGTAAGCATGATGTTGCTCTTCCTGGGGAATAACAAAATCCCCTCGCTTGAAAAGATGCCAGAGATCGGCGTATTCAATTTCGGTTGCTGTTCCATCTGCAATCTGCTGCCGCAGGATCATCGTCGGCTTGAGATCCGTGTCGAGGAACTCAACTAGACACTCCAGATCTGGTAGTAGATCCTTGTACAAGTACATCTGCTGCAACTTCTTCCCTTTGTGCCGTTTAGGGAGCTGTTCAAGGACCTGGGAGGGAATAGCCTTCTTTGCTTCCTCAGCTTCTGCAGCTGATTTTACGGCTTGGACGCTGCCCTTGATATCATCTATGTGCCCGACGAAGAATTTGAATGGACGCAGGAAAACAATGCTGTTGTAAACCTCAATATTTCCCACGACCTGTGGGGGCGACGTCTGAATCATCAGAGAAGCTCCGACCAGCTTATCGAGGTGCGAAAGAAGAGCGCGAGATCGGATGCGCAGCCGTTCAGGGGAAGACGAATATTCCATACCAGTCGAGGAAACGTTCTCGGAAATCTGAACCTCAAGAGCTGCTTTCTCGTTTGTGGGCAATGCGACATTATTTTTCGTTAGACGAAACTGGTCGAAGGGCACTCTCAGGAGTTGATGGCGGTGGACTGGATACATCTCGTCTGGGGTCGGTGGCTCCCACACGGTATCAGCGCCGTTGATAATGGCTCTCAAGTCCTTGACTTGCTTTTCAAGCTCTTCGATCCGCATGTGTGTGAAAGTATGGTCCAGGACTGCTTGTTGGGCTCGGACTCCGAAGCGACCCATCTGTTTCTCTCTATCGAAAAGCTGCTTTCCGAGAGTCTTGTGCTGTAGATGAGCGACATGTTGACTTAGGACTGCCTTCGACTCCGTAGGTCCATCCGCTGGCTTAGGTTTGCTTGGCTGGCCACGGGACTGAGCAGTCGCCGCATCTTCGCCCGGTTTTGCCGACTCAATCTTATCAGTACTTGAAAGATGATATTCCTTGTCTTTTGTCTCGTCATTTGAAACCAGTTGGCTCAGAATGGCTTTTTCGCCAGTATTATCGGTTATCTGGGGAGTTGGGGGAGTTGGAGGAGTTGGACGGGGCCATAGCAAGATATCTCCCCCGCGGTTGAACGATTGGGGGGCTTCAGGCGGCATGCTGACGTTTATGGCTCAACTGTCTGGGCAGAAAATCCGAAGACTGGACAGAATATCCAGAGAGATATTCAGACGTTAAAAGATGGTGTGGAGTGTGCACTTGAAAGCCAGCCAACGGTGCCTGATTGGTATTAAACCAAGGTCGCCAAACCTGGAAAAGCCTGAAATGACCAATGATGTTCTTTTGCGCCGTAGCACAGGATTCCCGACATGCGCAGGAACTGGGACTGCGCCGCCTACGACGATACATGATTACTTGGTTGGTGAGCAATTTTCGCAGTGAATACCCACTCTGGCGCATGGTCTGCTGCAGCACACATCCGCTTCGAGTACCAACAGTGCTTACTGAGGGGCTATTCCCCCTGGCCTACAAGTGAGGGCCTTCCAACAGCCAACACATGGTCCGTCGTAATTGGGTATTTTCAGCGGCTGGTCCGTATCCAGATCCACTTGACATGCAGATGTTGCTGCAGTCTTTACCTATCTTGGCGGTTGAGAATCGCAAGCAGATGGCCTGCCCTGTTCACCACACAAACCCCTCATATGAAGCAGAACACTCGCTGAATGTCACCGGACTTCACATAGAAGTATGCCGATGATGTAGAAGAGCACCCTAAGTCAATCCTTCGTCTAATAAGTAATACGCATCCGTGCCCTAATGGCGAACCTAGACCGATCTACGTTTCTGGCCTCAAGGGAGCGACAGCCCTCAAGCTCACCCATTAGATTCATAGAGAACCATGTGTGTATTTCAGGAGAGCCCGACCCGGTACACAGCCCTTGGGCCGGACGACTGGTCTCTCATACCGAAGCTGAGCATGGCAATGATCAAAGGTTTGCAATACAACGCGAATTGACACCTACAGCTCTGATCCGATTGATTGCAGAAGTGCGCTGTGGAAGCAAGCCGACGACGAGATAGCGCAGCTCTTCAAGCTGATGTCGGAAGTGAGGTCGAAGCTGGCACGGAAAGAGAGCGGAACCCAGCCAATCACGAGATCATTGAGCCTCCGTGGGTGTACTTGGGATGAGGTCGTAGAGGAAATCCAAGCCACAGCTCAGAGATGGAAACAAAGAACCGGCAAGATAGGGAAGTCAATGGAATTCATCAACAAGATTGGCAATCACTCTGAGGCTCTGACCGCATGGCTTGGTCTTTTGCCAACTGGCGACTACGGATCTAGGTAAGAAAGATGTGACATCCAAACAGGGTTGGGGTATGACTTTTACTCACATCTCTGGAATAGTATCTGTGGAGTGTTCAAGTTAATTATAGGGGTAAGGCATCATCTTCAGAGAGATCGCCGTGAATAGGAAGTCACTAAAGAGACATTTGTGCAGGCTACGGCAAACTACAGTAAAGTTGAGGAGGATATTTTCCAGGCGCTTTCGGAGATACCGGATGTGATGGAATCAACGAGACGATACGTCGCAATATGGACGCAACGTAACCAACATTTTGAGCGACTGGTCTTCAATCTCTATCGCGCCACACTAAAGTCATTGCGCCAAATCATGCAGTTTTTCGCGGACAGCAGACTCAGTGAGATCTCGCAGTGCCCTCTCTCTTGCGCCTCTATTGGAATGCATTGATTGTGCTGATCATAATTAGGCAAGGTCCTTGGTGCCGTTATCAAACAAAAAGACTTCAAAATGGATCTTTCAATGAGCTTGAGAGAAATGCGGCAATGTGCTGAGAACATCGGAAAGGAGGGGCAACTCTACAACGCCGAAGAGACCCACGACACTTTTCTCATGGGAGAGCGAACTGAGCTGGTGGTGAACAAAATATTGCAGTTCCTTGAAGCACATCCGCTGCTGCAGGTGAACACTGCAGAGCTGCGTAAGTGATGACTCAAGCATGGCCGCGGGGGCTTTCTCGCCGCCAACAACCCCTTTGCTGTGTACTCTGTCCTTGCTAAAGCCGTGTGATACTTCAGGCACCATGAAGGCCGCCCTCGAGCCCATTAGTCAGTACGATCTGGCAAATGTTCATCGCACATCTTCAGAGGATAGCTTGAGACTCTTTGAGCTGCAGCAGCTAGCAGACGAGAAAGCCCAGAAAGACCGCCAGGAGAAGTCGGACGCGGATAGAGACGCCTTGCTGCAACTTATTCGATTCGACCCAGGAGCTGTCCAGCAAGACATCCTGAGATGTGCCCAGTCTGGGTACATCATGAATGATGAACAGAAGTCGAGAGCTGCGGCGATGATTCGAAACGAAACGTTCAAGTCATTTCTGCGAGATGCACATTCATCAAGAAGCCTGCTCGTCAACGGCAATGAAGACACTTCTCGTGCGGACGGGATCTCCCCTCTCAGTCTCGTTTCTGCCGAGTTATTGTGGCTGTCTGAAAGTGCAGGCGCAGCGGAGGCTCCGGTATTTGTCCTGAACTACTTCTGCGCTGAGCATTATCACAGTCCCCTGGTTCCCTCTTTGGAAGCATTGGCTGCTGGGCTGATGGCCAGTCTGATAGGCCAGCTTGTCAGCCAAATGAAAGGCAAAGGGATGGCTGCCAGCTTCTCATTTCTTTCGGAGAAGAATTGGCGAAGGCTTGAGAGACTTGACATCAAAGCACTTTGCAATCTTTTCAAGAAGCTGACGAAGCAGTTGCCGCCCGGGGGAATGCTTCTGTGTATTCTTGACGAGATATACTTGTATGAGTCGAGAGAAAACGTGGAATATGTTGTGTGGTTTCTAGCTGGTCTCGCTGAAAAGCAAAGATACAATAGGGCGGCTTTTAAGCTGCTGGTAACGTGTAGGATACGAGCTATGGGGTTTGCGAAGTATTTCGTTCAGAACACACTGGATTTGGACGATGATGTTGACCTAGATGATTCGGCCGACTGGGAGATGAAAAGATTGACAGCTTAGAGCGAGTATAGCAATTACGTATAACTTTTGACGCTCATTTCCAGTTTTCATTGTTGCTGATTTGGACTTGGTCGACATTTTCTGGCCGAGCACTCGGTGAGATACGACTGCCGGTGAGTCGGCTCGGTCAACCTCCTCACCGAGAACCTCGCGTAGAAATAGTGGGTCTGTCTCAACTCGACCCCCGTTCAATCTTCTTGAAACGACCTTCTCCTAGATGTCATCAATATCAGCCACGAGATCCAAAAGCATATCTTAATTGCAAGAATATTGCACTATGATAGCATTCAATATCATGCCGACCAGCCGGATTCATTCACGCCTTACACCTCGGGAGCACGCGCCAATGCCCGGACGTCTCTTGCGCCGATCACCCGAGCTGTCATGTCGATCCCAACTTATGCCTCAGCAAACCGAGCATCACGAGAGTCTGGCCAGACCAAAAGGAGCCACTGGCATCGCAGCGACTGGTGCGAAATCCGATCAAGGTTTACCGCCAAATGGGCAAGTGCCGACAACCCCTTCGAATACGATGTCGCAGCGACAGGGTTGCGGGAGCGTGGCACCATCCCGCCGGCCTGATCTTCCATTAAGTTCGGACGACCACCGCTTCCCATTCCGGGGTGAGGTTGCTTCGAGCGCCCTCGCTTGCCGCTGGCGCATTTGGCATTGCGGCCCCCTTTAAGGATGACAGCGTGTGACGATGTCGTCAATACGGGAGCAACGGCGTTTACACGAAGGGCATTCTAAGTTTAGCGCCCTGGATCGCCATGGGGGCCCCTGCGTCGGAGTGTTTCGCCTCTTTCCAGAATTGATGTTTCAAGCCAATTGTCGTTGGTGGAAATCCTGCTGGTGTGGAGGTCAGTTCATCTATCTCGAGGGTCTTGCGGGGCATCAGACAGGGTCGTGAGGCCGAGCTAGCTCTGGTCATCAGCCGACTGCCATCAACTCGACGCCCAGACAAGAGCCCGGAGAGCTATTTGGGTATTTGAAGTGCGCAATGTCCCGGGTGTTCGTCTGGTCTGTTGGATGCTTCTTCCAACCTCAACCCTCTATCCCTTTCTTTCATTTGCCAAGATGGTCTGGTTCAACCAAGCAGCCCTCCTCCTCAGCAGCGCGCTGCTCGTGGCCGACGTGCTCCCCGTCGGGGCCGTTCGGACCATCATCCCCAAGACGAGCTTCGACTCGCAGTCCAACTTCGACGCCGACTGGAACTACCTCTACCCCTGGGGCAGCGACCACAACGGCGGCGCGCGCATGACCAAGGACAACGTCAAATTCAGCGGCGGCACGCTCACCCTCACGGCGAACAAGGTCAGCGGCCAGAAGCCGGCGACGCACGGCGGCCAGCAGATCGCCATCAACTACCTCAGCGGCGCGATCCACGCCAAGGAGCACTTCAACGTCTCCAAGGGCGGCGGCTACGACTTCAGCGCCGAGCTGAAAGCGACCACGACCAAGGGCACATGGCCCGCTTTCTGGCTGACCGCCGTGCAGGGCTGGCCGCCTGAGATCGACATGGCCGAGTGGAAGGGCAGCGGCAAGATCAGCTTCAACACCTTCAACACGAGCTCGATCGTGACGGCCAAGGACGTCAACTACCCGAGCCCCGGCAACTTCCACAGCATCAAGGTTGAGACGAGAGATCTCAACGGCAAGGACGTGCAGGCCAAGTTCTACATGGATGGCAACCTCATCACGACACAAGTCGGTGCTGGATATTTCGGAAAGCCGATGTACCTGTGAGTCTGATGCCCGATGCCGGATATCCGGTGGGAAAGTTTGAGGGTGATTACTGACTTGAAATGAAGGATTATCAACTTGCAAATGGAGGGCTCTTCCGGCTCGCCCGGCCCAAGTGGGAGTAAGTGAATAAGCTTTCTGTCAACTTAAATTGCGACGATGCTAACGAGTCGTGTAGGCACCGAGTTCCAGGTGCGCAACCTCGAGGTCCTTAGCTACAACCCGTGATATGACGAAATACGGGCATGAGAGCGTGATTTGAATTGTTCATATATGGATTCCCACTGTATTTACTTCGATACGGGGCCATCGCGTCCCACGTACATATCTCCCTGCGCCACGGCGCATTGCATGATCAAAGAACTTTTGACTTCAAACTTCGAAGTTGATTCCTGATTAAAGTGCTTCTGATGTGCCCGCGGCCCTACTGACTCGAGTCCCTCGCGAGAACTCTCCTCGCCCAGCCATGATCCTTCCTCGAGGGCCGCTTATCAGCAGGGAGCTTCCGCATCCACGTGTCATGGATATCTGCAAGCATGGTCTTCTGCTCCTAGCACTCGGATAAGATTAGTTGTCACGTGTAGGAAGGTTCAACATACCATACGGAGGGGACGCTCGACTGGCGTCAGGATGATGAAGTGCTCGTGAAAGTGGTTCTGATCAAGTGAAGGTCAGCCCCAGACGACAAATCTTACTTCTCACTCACCCAGCTGACTGTCAAGCCTTCTCGAGGGCCCTGCTGGCGAACCGTATCTAAAATCTCTGTAACCTTGTCAGCGTAGTCCTCAGGGTTAGTCTTCCCCTTTTCCGAAAATCCCAGACAAAATGTGTCGCAACAGAGTGGTTTTCCCATGGCTGCAACTAATATCGTTGAGGAAGCTGATAGTTCTGGAGATCATTCTGCTTTCAATAGCTGATACTTCCGAATTTGTGGCTTGTTTATGATGCTGGGCCGAATGCTGGTCATAGAAGACTGAAGCTGTGATTCATAGAATGTGCTCCATGGACTCACGGCATGTTGCACCTTTGAAGACCTCTGAGTGAATGTTTGAGTTGTTCCAACCTATGTGGTTCTGAATACATGTGGCTGAAAGTGACAGCAGAATTTGACTACAAAGCTGCTGTACTGACATGGCCGACAAGCACCTCGATAAGTCACCAAAAAGGCTCACTTTCAAGGGGTCTTCCATTAGAAAAAACAAGAAAAATCAAAAAGCAAGTTCATTTGTCTGAATGCAGCTCCCTTACACAATATCAAAGGAGAAGTCTGGGTACAGCAAAGGAAAGGAAAGCAAGCATTCACTTCAGTGGCTTGCGTTGCACAAAATAGGCAGCTACCTGAGCTGTGCATAAAGAAGCTCTGTGCACAAGGTGGTGCAGCTTACCTAAGACCTGCCACCTTTCTGAGCACATGACCTGGTGTCTGTTTCGCGTCCAGCCATCTCATACGGGTTCTCTCCCCTGTCACTTTTCCACCCGCCCCCGCTAGTCTTTCTCGCGCCTCTTCCTCGTCAGATTCACTCTCCCAGCCTCGACCGACGATGCGAAACGACAATGACGCGCTCTAAAACCCTCGCAGCCGCTGAGAAGAAGGCCCTCGAGGGCAAGAACGAATCGCAAGACAGCCAGTATGTCCTGGACCAATACAGGGTCGTGTATGGGATCGGCGTGGTACGTAGGGTCATTTTTGCTTTTTCCTGTGGCGTTCCTCCAAGTGGAGGCGCTTTTCTGCCTGCCCTGGACGTGTTTTGGGGCATTGCTGCCACTGGATTGATTGCAACATTTGCTAGCACTGCGACGATGCAGGCATTGCTGCGACCATGCGCTAACTGATTCGGGCGCCAATACAGACAAGCAGTTCGCCGCCGAGGCCATCAACATTATCGCGACAAAACAGTCGAGAGAGCAGAAGGCGTCGCGAATCGCCTTCGACTTTCCAGTCTGATCCTCCGAACAGAGCGACCGGTCAGCCCATTTCCCAATCGGTTCTGAGCAGCGCGCCTCCAGCGACTGGAACCGGCAACGCGGTGGGTGATTGTTCCCCACCTGGGAAGCAGGGATTCCCTGCCGGGATGGCACTGACCAAGACAGCTACCCCAGCAGGACTTTATTCGCGAGGGCCTATCGGTCGCGTCACTTGCCGCTGCCGCCGCTACGGATGCCGGAGGCCAAGATCGCGGCCCAGATCCCCAAACAACATCCTTTGCCTCAGCTCCCCCAGGGCCGTCCGACGCGACAAAATTTGTCAAGCCGCCGTTGGCCCCGATCCGCGACGACGATGCGATAGATCCTCAAACCGAACCCAACCCCGCACCATGCGCCCTCGACGAAACATCTCGGCAGCCGAAGAAAGTCAATGTCTCGCCTCGATCATCGCGCTCCGTGTCTCGCAAAAAAGCCAAGATGGACGTGTCACAGCAGTCGCCGACTCAAGATAACGACGAACGAGATTACCAGAACTACTACGATGGCCCGTCCTTCGTCGAGACGAGCCCCATCTCACAAGACGCCGTGACCCAGAGTTGCCCTCCCCACGACGAAGATTCGGGCCCAGTGAACTTTGGCAACCTCAGCCACCTGATCCAGGAAGAGACGCAGCCGGAGGAAGAACTTTCATCGATACCTGACGATGTCAATTTGGCTACGGGCCGAGGGGCCTGGCGCAGGTCCAGCTCCCAACAACACTCCTCCGTCCAACGAACCGATATCGATTCTCCTCTGCCCAACACAGCGCAGCCGCCACAGACACCCGCCAATAACCCCTTCGCGGGCATTAAGAAGCTCGGTGACCCTGCCCTGGTAGGATCGCAATTATTTGGCCAAACCCAGTTTTCGTCAGCCGTCAAGCGATTCAGCCCTACTTCTTCGAGACCGTCTCCACACGTGTACGCCCACAACTCCATCTCGCCAAACGTCGCTGAGACGTCGCCGCTTAAGAATCGGTACAAC
This sequence comes from Colletotrichum sp. SAR11_240, assembly GCA_025328625.1. Lineage (NCBI taxonomy): Eukaryota > Fungi > Ascomycota > Sordariomycetes > Glomerellales > Glomerellaceae > Colletotrichum > Colletotrichum sp. SAR11_240. The sequence goes on along the minus strand of JAKMXA010000087.1, from coordinate 41,629 downwards.
ATAGCGTCTTCTATGCCTCCGTCGAGCCCGCAAATTACTAGGACTGAGTCGCCGGGTCGTCAGGAACGCAGTCCGAGTACTGGTCAACCCGATGATGGCACGGTACCCGAATCACCACAGTACGCACCGGCCAACACACGAGTGCGACCGGAGCCCCCAGCAGAATACGAGAGTGCGAAGGAGCCGCAAAGAAGAAGTCTCAGCAACGAAGCTGAGGACGTGATGTCTGGGGACGATACGGATGATTTTGGGGATGATTTTGACGATGCCTTGAGGCGCAGAAGACTCGTTGCACAGAAGCAAGAGGCAGCGTCGAAACAGCTTGCCAATATCAGTGTCGGACGTCGCAGTGAGCGTCGTTCCGTCGAGGTGCCTTCAACGACTAAGAGAACAAGAGCCACTCGGGCAGGACGATATCGTGGACGACGTGTTGCGACTACATCAGACGACGAAGTGGACGAGTTTACAGTTGCTGATTCTCAGGGACAAGAAGCCCAGCGGCCGCGTTCGCGGGCATCGCCTGATCTTGGAAACGGCAAACCGGCAATCGTGTCGAGTAACGAAAAAGTCCCAGACAGTACAGGCGCTACCCAGAAGTCGAATACTGCTGGCGCAGCCCCGGAAACGGAGAGTTCGGGCAACAGCTCGCGCCCCAAGGACGTTATTCCCGAGACGAGCCCTACCAACACGCAGTCGCATCCTGAGCCTGTGGTTATAGCATCATCTGACCAGCCCTTGGCGAAATGTCATGCTGAGCCTGTCGAGGAACCGGAAGTCCCTGCGGAAACCGCCAGTCAAGACACAGGAGCACCCCAAGAGGTCGAGGACGAGGCTGAAAGAAAGGTGGAAGAGGTTGCCGCAGAGGTTGAGCCAGTCAAAGAGCCCGATACAGAACATCCAGAGCCTGCGCCTCCGCAACCTTCGCGCAGGTCTGGCCGCAAACCCCGACCAACACCAAAGGCTCAATCATTGAAGACCACAGCACGTGCAGCTACATCTGTGGAGTCTGCTAACACGGAGGGTCGCGAGGGTCGCAACTCGGGAGAAGGCACTGCTCAGCATGCCATAGTTCCTGCTGAGGAGCCGATCATGGCGCAAGACGCAGTCACCAAGGAAGAGGCACCTGCCCCAGCAGATGCCCTCGCTGTTGAGGACCAACCTGCCCTTCCATCTTCCCCTCCCATTCCCAAGACTCGGTCCAAGAACAAGACGTCTCCAGCCATCATTAGCCAGAGCAAACCAACAGAGAATACTCCCGCAACACCAGATACCCATCAATCACCGACTGCTGCTGAGCCTCCCGGGTCGACGTCGACGTTGAGTGATCTCACAGCTACGCCAGCACCATCGGACAAGACCTCTCCGGCTACCCAAGAATCCGTCGAGCTTCCGCCGCTTTCCCCCGAAAAGCCGACACGTGGACGCCAGTCCGCAAAGTCCTTGTCGAGAGTCACCACAGGGCCACGCGTGGCCAAGCCCAGCACTCGAAGACAGAGCCGCAGGAGCACGCGTCTTGATAGTGCCTCGACCGACGAGCTGACCCGGTCACCTTCTGTTACGGGCTTCGAGAATAGTATCATCCAACCCCCGAAGCAAAGTGCACGCGGCAGCCGTCTCTCAATGTTGTCGTATACTTCCAAAGATGGCGGTGGTGCCAAGATCTTCGCAGGCATGGCCTTTGCCATATCATTTCAGTCGAAGAAAGACGGCGAGAAGCCGGACCAATACGAGCACCGGTTGGGACAGAGCCGAGACGTTGAAAAGATGATTTCACAAGCTGGTGGACATCTGCTTACCAACGGCTTCGACGAATTGTTCGAAGCAAACGCACTGAAGAGCAGGTCAACCAGCCCGGCGTCGGATGGAACAGAGGTAACCCCTCTGACCTTGACACCCTGGGCCCAGTCGCTCGGCTTCACAGCCCTGATTGCAGATGGTCACTCTCGAAAGGTAAAGTACATGCAAGCTCTTGCTCTAGGACTACCTTGCATTTCGGATCGATGGGTAGCCACCTGCGTGGCGAAGGGAACAGTGGTAGATTGGCTTCCATACCTGCTTTGTGCAGGACAGTCAACCTTCCTTCGAGACGCCATCCGCTCTCGCTCCCTGGCACCCTACTCGGCCACCGAGGCACGACTTGGCGATGTCGTCGAACGCAGGCCAAAGATGTTGGAGGGAAGCAAGATCCTCCTGGTGATGAAGAAGTCGAGGGCGGAGGATAAGAAGATGCCGTACGTTTTCCTAGCACATGTCTTGGGTGCTACGCTGTCGCGAGCCTACAATCTCGAGGAAGCAAAGGAGGCGCTCAAGCAACGAGAAGAGCTAGACGACCCTTTCGACTGGGTATACGTCGACGAGCACACCGGAACCAAGGAGGGGCTATTCAGCTCCGCCGCCCCCAACACGAAGCCCTCTAAGAAGAGGAAGCGGCCAGCTGCGCCCGTCAAGGACGAGGCAGACCGAGCCCCGAAGCGGATCAGAACCTTGAGCGACGAGCTGGTCATCCAGAGCCTCATTCTCGGCCGGATGATTGAGGAGGGCGAGCTCGATGCGTGAGCTCTGCATTGGAACGATTGTACTAGTACTGTGTATAGGGATCAAAAAGAGACAAAAGGGTTTGTCAAGTAGCATCGTTATGGCGTTGGGCGGAAGGGCAAAAGGACGATACCTTGTAGGCGGGTTGGCGAACTTGGACGAGACGATACGAGGGCATGTGTACTATAGGCATGAATCAAGAAAGGCTTTAGGCCATTGCATACATGGACTTTTGTCTCGCTGTGCTGTTTCTGTCGCGATTGATAAGTTACCGGCGGTTCGTGACCTTGGTGTCTGGTCGTCCAGGTCCGCAACTCCTATTCTCTGAGTTCGCCCGTTTCCCCCCCATTTCTGGTCGTCTGTTATCCTCGCCTGTCGGCCCCGTCCATCGCACCTGTTTGTCTCCGTCTCCGTCTCTGTCTCCTGGCTCTGCGTGTCGTCGCTGCCGCTTGGTATCGTCTCCGTCTCTGTCGTCGCTGTCGTCGCTGTCGCTTGGTGTCCTTGGTAGTCCTCGTCTGTTGTCCTCGGCTCTCGCCATCATCTCTCGCCATCATCTCTCGCCATCGTCCCCCATTGTCGTCCCTCTCTCTCCCTGTCTCCTTACTCCATGTGCCATCGCTGTCTCCGAATGTCGTCGCTGTTGCTGTCGCTGTCGCTTTCGCTGTCCTTGGTACCGTCTCCGATATGTTTTTGGCCGTCCATGACCCCCTAATAGGGGAAACATGTATGGCCTTCCCTCCGCAATTTCCCCGCCACAGGACTAAAGCAGCAACTTACTTTTGAATCTATTCGGAATGTGCGCCACCAGCCAACAGGTTGCCCAACCATGAGTAGCACCGTAGATGGCTCTGTCCCGTATGTCTCGTCGGCAAGTGTATAAAGCCCCAGATCGCCCGCCAAGAAGCTCGTTCTGTTTCTTCTTCTTCTTTTCTTCGTCCGCTTTCAATCAAAGATTTTCGCTTCGCTGTTTCGCTTTTTTCGCCGCTTTTTGCTTTCTTGCTTTTATACACGCTACCACCGCTGCCAGTACATCACCACAAACAGAAGTCACGATGTCTCCCACTGCTCCTTCCCGCGCCACTTCCGCCCCCCGCCCCTTCTTCAAGTTGGGAAATCCCAACGTAAAGAGCACCATTCGGGTCGAGACCCGCCTCAAGACGGCAGGCCCGGGTGGTGCTCTGGGCAAGCGCTCGAACGCTCCTCCCCGCCCTCCTCTCAAGCCCGCCCCGGCCCGCGTCAACAAGAGGGCGCGGGTTGGCCAGGCGGGACGCAAGAAGTCGAGCAACCTGCCTCCACAGTGTCGCAGAAAGTCGGGCAGGGCCCGCAAGGATCCGAAGATCCTCGCCAACCATGGCGACGGCGCGGGCTTCATGCCCATCGCGCAGATGGCAGCGCCGCCTCCTCCTCCCCCCGGCCGTCCCTTCCTTCCCTCTCCCTCCCTCTCGCCGCCTCCTTCCCAGGAGCACCGCCCCCCTGCTCCTTCTGCAGGCACGGTGATCAGGAAGAGGAAGGCGCCTCCCACGATGCTCCTTCCCATGAGAAGGCCCAAGCCTTACTCCAGATAAGGGGAGGTGCCTTCCTGCCTTCCTTCCTCTTTTTTCTTCAGCAAGGGATCGAATAAGCACTCGAGAGGGTGCGACAAGGACGACGGACGACGACGAGGACAGCGATGACAAGGACGACGATGACGCCCAGCGGTGCTTTTTTACAGCGAATATCATTACCTAGCGTTGCTTTTTTTCACTCTTTTCTTCACGCTCTTTTTTTTCACACTCATTTTCTTTCAGCGATTGTGTTCTTTTCTTCAGCAACATAAGCGACAAGCGGACCTGGTTTTTCCCCTCGCGGGGTTTTTTCCTTTTTTTTTTTTCTTTTTATAATATATCACCAGCGGGGATACTTCCCACCCCAAACTTGTTCCTGTGCCTTCCGTGAATGGTGATGTGTGATGTGCTGTGATATGAATGTGATGGGCAATGTGAGATGTGTGAATTTCCTGACTGACTGTAATCCCTGACTGCTGTGACTGTTGTGACTCGTCGTCCTGCCTCGTCGCCATGCTCCCCCGTCCTGCTTCCCCATCGCTAGTCTTCGTCTCTGCCTGCCATCTCTGCCTACTGTCTCTGCTCCCTGTCTCCGTCCCTATCTGCGTCCCTATCTGCGTCCCTATCTGCGTCCCTATCTGCGTCCCTATCTGCGTCCACTGTCTGCGTCCCTCCTATTCGCCATGCGGCTCTGCTCCTTGCCTCTGCCTGCCAGCACTGTTGATATTCCAATCTCTATCTCTAGCTCCTGTCTCTGGCTCCTGTCTGTATCTCTGACTCTCATTACTGGTCCCTGTTCCCTCCACGTTCCTGTCCATCCCTGATCGCTGTCTCTGGACACAACCACCTCTGACCATCGCGGTCTCTGCTTCCCACTTCTCCTAACCACTTCTGCTCTGCATCACTGTCCTCATTGTCAACTAGATCTCTCTCTACCTGCACCTTGACCAGCCTCTGAAACAGCGTACTTACCCTTTTAAAAATGAACAGTGAATGAGAATAGAGACGGCAACATAAGAACACTGCACGAGTTTATAAGATCGACCTTATACACACTTCTCCTGACTTTAGAAAGGTCCCTCCGAGAATAATCAGCCTCGAACTCCCAGTACGTGGATCTCCCGGTTCCCACGAGTATGGACGGCCCCATGGCGGTCAAGATCATCTACGCTCTGGACTGCGTCGTCAACCGTGATCCGGATATCAAGAGGTATGTCATCTGCGGTGTTCTACGCCTGGGAGTAGTCGAGTGCCCGACACTAACTTTTGAAGAGATATTTGAAGAAGGTGGGAGATCTTCCAAAAGGCCCATGAAGCCGGAGCTAGAATGAAGAAGGAGCATACTGTGGTGGGGCGGTGGCCGTTCACTCTGTTCCTTCGTCCTGGCGAGTCTGGCGTCCGGGAGGAGTTTGACCGCAAGGTCGGTGGAGGTCTTTCGAGCTTGATCGGATACCTCGAGTGGCAGTGACTTTGAGGATTGGAAGGAATACCGCGGAAGACGGGGAAGTTGGAATCATCAAAAATGAGGCATGGCTTGTATTGTGAACTGAAATTTGGAGGCAATCCACCCTCCTTGGTACGGGTCTGAGCATGGCCCTAGCAGACGCCGCCACGGCAAATCGATGATCGTTAGGTAAACACCCGAATTACCTGCTGCGTGAATATGGTCATCTTCAACACTTCTCTAAAACACCTACAATCCAATCCAACGCCTCCTTACTCGCTTTCAACCCATACCTAAATGTCAATGGGAAACAGTGCATCTGTCCATGCCATGATAGCCACTCTCCCGTCACCCCATTCTCTTTACACTTGTTTCTGAATGCTACAGCTTCAGGCTCTAACACATCGTAAGACCCAGTCAAACCGTGGACCTTGACCCCGTGGCGAACGAGGTACGTGAGATCAGCCTGAATGGGGGATACTCGAGGATCCTCAAAGCTCCAATCAAATCGGCCTGACGATGGCTTTTCGTGCGAACTGCTACCATCGCTCACTGGTCCAGGGCACCACGTCTTCGCCGTATCGTGGATACACCCGTGCGTGTGTATGGGATCGACGTTGTCCGCCTTCTTGATCTCTTCCATCTCATGTCGCAGATCTGTAGTTGGACTCATGGCGAGGATGGCGACCGGTGGCTTGGCGACCTCTCCCTCCTGGAACCTTAGCGTCCACGTCACTACACAGAGAGCGATGTTCCCGCCTGAACTGTCGCCAGCCACGATGACCCTCTCCCCGAGCCTCGTCGACTCCATCAACAGCTTCTTGTAGGCCCTCTCAATCTGAGGGAAGGCCACTGACACCGGATGCTTGGGCGCCAAGGGATATGAGATTATCGTGACTCTCGTGTCGGGTAAGCGGCGCACTAGCTCGGCGCAGAAGGCCCAATGGTGTTCGCTCGGGGGCATCTGCCATCCTCCACCCCCGAAGTAAAGAATTCGTCGCTCATAGCCTGTCCGGGTCCCTTCTTTCCTTTCTGCTGAGTTCTTTGGTGTTATGTCGTAAGTCCATACTCCTTCTACTTCATTCTCCGTGACGTCGCAATATCTACGCGCCCTCTTTGTGGCAGTCAATCGCGTCTTCTCATCTGATCCCTTTTTTGGTTTCATCAATCGGGGTTTGAGAGGCTTCAAAACTACCTGCACGACCCGTGTAAGGAAGTATCTCTCATTTCGCTCAGTCACGATGAGGCCGGCTGTGCGGCTGTCGTTGGGAGCTTCGTCGTGATTGGGGAATCGATCGTCTGATGTTGAAGTCTGCATGATGAGAACTGCGGACTGTGTAGTTAATCGGTAGCTCCAACAAAACGGCGAATTTAGTGAGGAGATTTAGATGAAGCCGGAGGTATTTAGAATTTTAGATTCAACGGTGAGGAATATTTACTAGCTGTTTTGTTGGATCACGCTTGGCTCGGATCCACGACGTCATTAGCTCTGGGCAGATTGACGTCATTCGTAGGCTCGCGAAGACATTGTTTAGGTCTTGCATTTCCCCAAGCTCATTTAGATTCTGTTGAATAGGCTGTTGTGGATATCTCCAGCAGAACAAATGTCTACTTTTCAATCGCATCTTTATCTCATTGAAAATTTGTTCAGAGTTTGCATGCATAATATTCGGGGAAAAGAGCGAATCTGATAGCTAAATTGCCAGCAGGCGGAACAAAAAAACCACATAAGCCACCTAATAACCACCTTGCCAACACGATGTTGAATGTGTCGCCGACTGTTGAAGCTCGTCCCTTGGGTGGATCCTGAAGAAACAGGACCCTACTTGATCCTCACGGGCTCACCTTCACCTTGAAATCTGATGTACTTCCCAGGCAAATAACCCACTCCGACTCGTTCGTAAAGTATAGTCCCCTCCCGGTCAGTCTCATTAGTAGCTGAAATGATCAAAACATAATGAGCCTTTTCCTCCAGTAACCCCTTGCCCTTCCGCTTACCCAAAACAACGCACTTGGTCGATAAATGCATTGAGCCTCCGGGGCGATCAAGAATGATCTCGCCTTCTCCCTTCAGAAGATGGAGAGCAAAGTAGTCTCGAGCTTGTGCAAGCAGAGTTATGTTACCTCCTTTTTTGTCGGTTTGGGCTCTCTCATCTATACTGCGCTGTTCCGACGTCCATGGAGACCTAATGTCATCCCAAACGACTTCATCAAAGTCAGGTCTGATGTAGTCAATACCTCCAGTGTATGCCATCCATGACCAAGAGGGGATCTTGGAAATTGGATGGTTAGGTGGAAATTTGATCTGGCGCATACTGGGCGTATCGGCACCTCGCCGCCATAGAAGACTTCGGCGGAGAAGGCCGGGGTTTTCTCCGCTATGATCACCTTCATCGAAAATGCCGTACCCTCCTTTTATTTTGAGAGCTTTGAGAATACGGGCCTGTAAACCATCGATGGCCATCGGTCGATCGTGATCCTGGGAGAGACCTAGCCGAGAGTATCTCCCGTAGAGATTCTGATATCGAACAATCTTCTCGCCGAGATCGGCATCCATAATTATTCGGGGGAAGTCTGGGTCACCTAGGAGAGTTGCCATCTCACTACGTTGAAGGTCAGCAGTATTCAGATTGACATAGACCAACTCACAACCACAGCGGAGGGTACTAACTTGTCCATTTTTGTCATTGTCTCGCAACGAACACCATCACCACACTCAAAATAAGTTTGGTGATTGGTGAAATATATAGTCCGACGAGCAAGAGCATGCTCTTGGAGAACCCAGCCCCTTGTGTTCAAAGATCCTTGTAACACGTGATTTTCGAAGTCGTCGATGGTCTCTGAAATGTAGAAAGGTGCGTTTTGCGATTTCTGCTGAAGGACGACTGTTTTTCGCTCATTTCTAGCCTGGAGGAATCCAGAGTCATGGCCAGGTGATCTGCTGGCGGCCAAGACGCAATATGCACCGCTGTACACTTTCTCCATGAGCTTTGCCTCCTGATTGAAGTCTCCACCGGGGCCTTGAATAATACAGATTGAGTCGATCCAGAGGTATGCACATCCGAGAGCGCGTGTCACTGTGACTGCATCTCTGAAGGTGGCAGGAAGGTCTCGGAATTTGATGCCGCTTTTGTGTCTGCTGTAATTCTCCACGACAGTGCGATACTGTAAGCCAGAACCCCACTGATGTGACAAGGCTATCCAGCTGCCCTTGGTGTGGGAGTTCGTTTCCAGCAGATGGACAAACTCGTCTCCCATACTTCCAACCTCAATGACCCGCGTCGGCAGTGTACCTGCGGATCCTGGACGGTGCGAGCTGGAGATGCTGGAGATGTTTGCTGACAGGGGTCCACCGGTGGAACAGGGTGACTTGGTATTTCTGTGTTCGCGGTCGCAGTTCTCAAGCCACTTGCGGATGATCGCGAAATACGACTGACTCCCAGCTGTTGGGAGCCTTGGCAACCCGATCTGAACATCATGGTCGATGCTTGTTTTTAAGTCTTCGCATCGGTTTTCAGTTAGCTAAATAGTGTTCTTGCACACAGGTGAGGTCATTTGTGGTAGAACAGACCGGGACTTCTCAAAACACATAGACTGCAGTCCATATCTTCTTGTAGTTTGAGGAATGACCCCTTCCTCTTGAATGTGACGGTCGGAAGTTGAGCAACGGCTCGCCCTCTCAGGACCTGTCGGATGAGATCGCAAAGGGTGCATTGCTTTGACGAATTTAGATACTGGACGTTGTATGATTTGCCGAAGTCATTATTCCAAATCCCGTCGCACAGACACCGACATTCGTGGCATATGTTGTGAGTTGGCGTGGGGGCTTGGGTTATCGGAAGCGCAGACACCACCTGACTGGCGAAACTGTTGTCAACGTGGTAGTTCCATACGTTGCTGAGCTAAAAGGCATGTTAGTACCCATCATAGAAATGACGCCGCGATTGACTCACATTCTGCTAGCAGTGAGTAAATCTGTGAAGCATTGGTTCAATGTTCATGTTGCCTCACTTTCTATATAGTTCATCAGCTCAATGGACTCTTCCGCCGGGTCACGACTGTCCACGTACTTTCTAAAGGACTATACGTTAGTGATTGTTCTGCCTAAGCAGATTGTTATTCACATACCCCCTGTTCTCACAACGACGCTAGATTAGTGATGCACTTCAGTCACTTGAAACAGATGCGAATTTATCTTACGTACTGCTCCGCCGTTAGGTTAAAAATGATTGGGAATATGTTCCTAGGAGTAGAACTTACATCCTGTATTTTGGTACAACAATCATGTCGTTAACGCATTTGCGATACAAGGCTTCAGCAATGGTGACCTACAGTCTTCATCCGAGAATGACGTTAGCCATATTCGCATAAGACCCCACTACGCTCACAAAAAAGGAGGGTCTAGTTGCATACTCTGCCTAGTTTTGGAACAGACAAATCTCCCACGGAACCCGAATGGGCTCCCTGCACCTCCTCTCCAACACCTGCTTTATAGCACTCCCCGTAAAGCAATCAAACTTGCTAAGTTCAATTAATCAATTAATTAATTTTAAAGCTATTACTAGTTAATTAAGTTAATTATAACCTTTAAACTTAATTGATTACTTTAACTCTTTTAATAGGGATCACAATATAGATTAAATAAATATTCTACTGCTGAATATCCCTACCCTTCCTTATCTGCTCTCTACTACCCTCTACTTCTAATAGAACCCCCCCTTAGTAGGGTATAAATTACCCCCTTTTACCTACTTAGCTTCTCTTTTTTTTTTCCTTAATATAATAATTAATATAATCGTTCTAGTGAATATTTACAATATTCTCTAGGATCTATAGGAGTAATAGCTAAGTCCCTTAAGGAAGTTAAAAGCTAACCTTTAAGATCTTCTAGAGATTTATATTAAAATTATTATTTTACTGCTATTATCCTCTATCTCTATTATCTATTAGCATCTTTTAAATATAAGGGTATTATTAAGTCTACTTTCTCTTCTTCTTTACTTACCTTATACTAAATATCTACTATACTAGTAGTCCTCTATTTAACCCCTACCCCTCCTCTAAATACCTTTAGTTAACTCTTAAAGTATAGATCTATTATATTATAGCTTAAGTAAGGCGAAAACTACTCCCTACCTAACCACCTTTTATTTAAAGACCTCTTTAGGGTTATAATAAATAATAAGGTATATATACAAGAGTTAGATCTTTAGAGAAAGAGTATAAGAGAGAGAATAAGCTAGATAGGAAGCTATAGATAGTATTTTATTCTCTACTAGCTAAATAGCTAACTAGGGGTAAGTTACTAAGTTTGCTATTACTATAATCTTAAGGGTAAGTATATTATTCTTAATATTAAAGCTACTTCTTCTACTTCTAAGTATCTTAAAAAGAACTATCTTAGAGAGATATAAGTAAGATCTATTAGCTTAAAAGGTTCTAAGCAACCTAAAGATATTCTATATAAGAGATATTACTTTAACTTCACTAGTTTAACGAAGCATTATATAAAGAGTATCTAGAAAGCTACTATATACTTAATTATAGATACTAACTTTCTCTTCACTATCTATAAGAACCCTACTTTTTAGTATATAATCTCTAAGGTTAGTACTAAGTTATAAATATTACTATAGTCTAATACTTTAATAGTTACTGCTTTTGAGGGAATATAAAAATAACAGAAAATAGTTATTTAGTAGGAACTTCTATATACTAACTCTAAGATATATCTAAGCTTTAATCTATAGACTTCTCTAAGTTACTAAGCTATTATAGGTATTACTGCACACTTCATCATTAAAGGAAAAAGCCCCTAAGTACGTCTAATTACTATAAGGAAGTAAATTAGTGCTTATAATAGTATTAACTTTACAAATACTCTTAAGGAGATTATTAGAGACTAAGGTATTATAAAGCAAGTAAAGACTTTAATCTCTAATAACATAAGCTTAAATAACACTTATATAGTAAGTCTAATCCCTCAACTTAACCTCTTTATTAAGAAGAAGTAAGATATCTAAGCTAAAAGGATTTATTGCTTTAGGTATATCTTTAACCTTATATTAAAAGCCTTCTTATTTAGTAAGGACTCTAAGAGCTTTAAGAGATAGTTAGATATATATATTCTTCTATAATAAGATAAAACTAACCTTAAGTATTAGCATAAGGCTAGCCTTATTAGTAAGCTTTATAATATTATAAAGTTTATTAGAGCCTTACTACAACATATATAGAGGTTTAAGATTCTATTTCGTAAGATATTAAAAGCTTCTAATTAGTCTAATAGCTTTCTTCTCTCTTAGTAAATATCTAAAGAACTTAAATTAATCTAAGATAATACTACAAGGTAGAACTTTATATACCTTATAATTAAGTATGCTATTTAGCTTAAGGATAAAATAGAAGGCTTTTATTCTTCTTAGAATACTAAAAATCCTATACTAGCTTAAAATATCTTAACTTCTAATAACTAACTATAGTTAATAGAGATTATAATAATCTTAAAGCCTATCTAGAAGATAACACTTTAAATATAGGGCTTTAGAGAAGATAGCTCCTATAATAGACTTTAAGAGGTAATTATTATAATAGAGTATTTTCTAAGTTACTTTAAGGGGTAGAAGACCTTCTATAATAGTATTAGCAGTAAGGATACTTAAGATTTTAAACTAAATAAGTTCTAAGCTTTCTTATAAGAAGCATCTTAGAGATCTACTCACTTAGTAAACTAATAAGTCTTATTATATACTTAAGTATTATAAATATCTTAGAGATAGTTTAATAAGAGCTTTTTACCTACCTATACTTATTAAGAGTATATTAATAATATATTGAACTTAGAAGAGATAGATAGCAGTAGCTAGTAGTATTTAAGGACTTTAATTAATAATAAATAGAAGAAGCTAAATAAATACTATATATTAATAGAGGAGTTACCTCTATATACTGCTATATTACTCCTCTACTTTAGTTTTAACTTAAAGTACTTAGAAAGAAACTAACAATCCCCTCGCTAATAGGAATAGGTATCTAGTGCTAAGCTAGCTCTAAAGAGGTATTTTAACTAATAATATCCTCCTGAAGAAGGGGAAGGTATAAGGAATATATATTATCACCTAGAACCTATTAACCTAAATAACTTTAAGTAATAAGTTTAAGCTAAAGCTATAATACTTAAGGAAGAAGAGGATAATAAGGAAATAGATGAATTAGAGAGGTATTTTACCCTTATGAGGTAGGCTAACTATAATCCTATTAATTAGTAGTTTGCTTATAAAGAGGAATATCCTCAGCTAAGTAGGCTAGTATTAGGGATCTTAGTGATACCCTCATAATTATCTAACTATGAGAGGGTATTTAGTGCTATATCTCTTGCCTAAACCTCATAGAGGCTAGTGATAAAGGTAGAAACGTTAGAAATACTTTAATATATGAGGTAATAGTATAAGAGGGGTGTAATTTTACTACTGGGGGGTTCTGAATAGCTTCACTTAGTAATTACTTGCAATTAATTGCAAGTAATTAAGTATGGTATTGCGATGTGGCAATTAAGTTAAGTTTGACCCTCATAATTGACTTGATTGCTTTATGGGGAGCGCTGCTGCTTTGTTCGCACGGCTTGGACCGCGCGGAGGACTCGGATGGCCTGAAAACCAGTAGTCATCTCTGGCCTCGTTAAATATACTGGTCATTAAACCTTGTAGTGTAAGAGCATCAACACGCTCAAACTTTGAACCACCGAGAGGTGTTGATCGAGGTGTGAACTCTTTCTCGGGTATAGGAAGAGGAAAGTGTGTCGAAGTTGGAGTCTCCACAAGGATCTGTGGGTTGCCCTGCGTGTTGAATGTATCGGGGACACTCCCGATATTTGGGCTACCTATTGCGGATTTTCTTCTTGGTATGTCCTCTTCTGTAGTTGCGATGGGGACAAATCTTGATTCTTTCATCAATGGCTGTAGCTTCGGGAAGTTCTCAGATGACTCTAGAAAAGAACCCAAGCCTCGGGGAAGCTGGACAACCAAGAGTCGGTTCTTCACAAGATCAAGAAGGTCTCCAAGAGCTGTGTTCTCAGGGCTGCAGATAGGATCTTGCTCCATATGTTGCAGCCATTGCACGACAGTGTCGTGAACCTTGGCCTTTTTCCGACCTGCAGATGTTTCAGCAGTCTGGTAGAAACAGGGCACATCGATTTCAGCGTTGCTGATACTCTCGTTGAATCGATTGAGCTCTTCAGTGCCGTATATCAGCCATATGAGGAACTCGAGGGCAATGCATCCAAAGGCCCAGATGTCGTACAATCGGGATCGCTTTTGTCCTTCTTCCCCAGGCACACTTAGGCTTCCATCTTGTGTCTCCTCCTCCGGGGGTTCGTATCTGCGCGTGCCCCAGACAGTGTCCGTTATGTGGTTTCGCAGCGCAGTAACGACGTTGTGCTGTTTTGCAAGGCCCCAATCCGCGATTTTGAGAGTTCCCATTCCCAATTGAGGTTCTTGGCTCTTGAACCAGAGTATGTTCTCCGGCTTTAAATCTCCATGTCGAAAATGGAACCCTCCCTTGTCCCAGTTTTCGGGGTAATGGGCCTCGCTTATAGCAGTGGCCAGGACAAGTAGCTGACCTACGGTAGCTTCCGTCAATCCTGGACTCAGCCCGGGCCTTTCGAACTGTTGCCATAAGTCTCTGAGTGTCCCTCCGTCTGCCCACTCAAACATTAAGAAGTACTCGTTGTGCCGCTGGAATGCGCTCAGAAAGCGAACGATGTTCGGCTGATTGAGGGCATTCATCATCTGGAGTATTTCAGCCTCTTTCTTCCACACCTCCACCAATGGTCTGCGGTCGTTCTTGTTTCGTATGATCTGTTTTAGAGCAATACAGGCTGGGCGAGACTTCTAGACGCACGCTCAGCATTTTGACGCGGGTGGCCGACTTCGAAGACTCAATGTCTACTGACCTCGTTGCTGGAGCCCTTGAGATGATGTTGATGAATCTCGTACTCCGACACTAGCCCAAATGCACCATGTTCCCTTCCCGATCGCTTCTTGGTGAATGGTAGAATAGAATGAGGATCTAAGGCGTCTTCGACGATTGAGTTCGAAACGAAAACGGGAGACAGATACTGCCATTGATTTTCGCAAAAATTGGTAATCCTCTGGCCAGTCCATACCTCTTCTTCATCCGTATCTGCGTCTGCAGACTCTCTGTAATGTATTCCGATATTCCTGCCAGTTGCAGACTTCTTTGGGCAAAAGAAATTCTGTTTTTTGAGATACTGCATGGGTAAATTGCTGTCGACAATTCCTTGCTCCTTGAGAGATTGCATTGCCTTTCGTGACTCTGTTGACCCCAGGGCCATCGAAAGAACAATGGCGAGGAGTTTTTTGGCCTCCCTGCCATCTTCGAGAATGTAATCTCGCAGTTCGTCATGCTCTCGGCGTTCCTTCAAGCGTAAAGCTGATTTTATCGATCCTGGCGTGACCAGCATGTCGACTGTTCCTTCTGGCAAGAACTTTCTGGGCGACGGAAAAGCGCTCTCTTTCATGTTCCCAGATATCTCGTCATCCATACGGCCTGAACCGGCCATGATGGGCAATTTCAAAATCGAAATCGAGTATGATGAGAGTCGCGGGGTGGAAAATGAAGGAGTACGATGCAGAATGGTAAGACGAGAGAGGCTACGGCAGATCCTCCTGAGTAGGCAGACAAAAATCAATGAACAAATGCAGGCTCCCTGCTGAACTGCTGGCTACTTCCCGACTCCCCTTGCGTTCTGCCTGGTCAAGGGCTGATACTACGCCACAATTCCATGTCTCACTTACAGATTGTCGTAAGATGCAAAATGTTTGGCTGTCATGGAGGTGACAATATGCGGCTGCAACAAATACAGTCGAAATGTAACCAACATCTAGTTCAAACGTGCTACCATATTCTCTCCCGCACCAATCAACAGACTGGTTGGAGTAGGGTGCTCGCCTCACTTTGGATCTGACTTACAATTGGCGAAAGACATGCATGTGCCGGACCGAGCCACGCAAAAGACCAACGGGCCAAGGCTCCTATTTAAGTAACGCACATGAGCTGGCGTCTCATCATGCATTTCGTCTCGCTATCCGTGTCACAACGAAAGACGCAACGAAAAGAATTGGGTAAAGAATAGTGCAATGTGAAGTTCATTCGCTATTGAATACCCGTCCTCTTCAATCATTCGGATTTTCCCAACCGGGCGGAAAATTAAAGGGATTAACGGCACGTTTGAAGTTCCGCCTACGTTCAATTGAATAGTCAGCTCTGGAATAGTGTCACAGATTAAGGTCTCCTAGCCTCACAAGAGAAAGATGTCTAGGAGCGCCTATGATGTCGTAGGTATTGTGAATCAGCTATTGCTTATCAGCAAAGATAGTGCGCAGTATCAGTCTTGAGACGGACGAACATGAACCTCAATTGGTATCGACGGAAAGATGTCCAAGAGCGTCTTCTCCAGTTCGGACGGGTTTATTTCGCTAACCCGAAGTCTCTGGGGGTTGGAGAGCCTTGTGTTCGGCGTGTCGGTCAATGGGGACTTTGGCTTCAACAACGCGCGAAAGTTTCTGAGCTTTAGGTTCCTCATTGTTGAAAAAGTGGTCACTTATTGTAGATAACAATATCCGAGGAACTTCAAGAGATACGGGATGGTTGATGTTGAGCTTCTGGCAACCTAACCGTAGATGGAGCAGGACAGCGCTCATTTTGTACACCTAATGCTGGGCAGGCTTCGGGCAGAAGTCTGCCTTCAGTCAGAGGCATTCATGCATTGCGATTACCTTCAATATCCCAGATGCGTCAGCAAATGCAAGATTACGGCGGCTAACATGCAGCCTGATTCTCACGCCCCTCTTGAGAAGGCATCGGGGTAGATCGCGAATGTAATTGGTCATTCAGGCTGCGGGATGAAAGTGGAAAAACACACAATCGCACAATCACGCTCGCTATTGGACGCCGCAGAAGCTGACCGGTGAGCTGAGAGTTGCATCCCAGCTTGGAATATTTGAGACACGACACCATCATCTCTATCACTCGGTTGAAGTCTACAAACTATTGACTGCAAGATAGTGGACCATGCATATGTCGAGCACTGATGTTCAAGCCCATGAATAATGCCATCACTTTTCATGTGACTACAACGCTGTATCTTCGAAGCTGCCTGCACACACCTTAGTGGGCTGTCGGGATTCCAAATGATCTCCGTTGTGTTTGCTGATTTCAACTGCCGCAATAGCTCCAAAGGTAACTGCTTCCCACTAACATGAGATCGACCGTCAGAAGGCGTGCAGCTGATTCCACCTTCCTGAAATGAATGTCAAAACCAGGTCAGCCCCTTCCCGGATGGTGCTCAGTCCACCACCCCCCCTCATTCAATTGCTCTGACATCTGCCGTATCAATTCGTCCCCTAAAAGGCATTTCACTGCCTGCGTCTACCAACTTCAACTCTCCACGTCATTGACAGCTTGGCTATGCCACTCTAATAGCAGCTTGAACTTACGTCTAATATGTCTCATCATCCAAGGCGGCGTGGGAGTTTAACAATGTCTCACTCAAGGCATGATTCCAAAGGGCTAGCACTTCTTGAAGTTGATAGTAATGATTTGCCGAGACATCTTAAATCCAACGACCAGAACTCGGCCGATATACCCGAGACCCACGAGGCAAGACTCATTCCTCTAGCGTGTTTTGGTAATAACTTATTGAGTGGAATGTTAGCAGACCACCCCCGAGCAAACAGCTACATCACAAGCCCAACAGATAAACTGTTTTAACGCAGCCGAGGGAGGAAAGACTTCTGATCCAGGTCATAGAGCCTCCGAGCATGGAGGTGAATCGATAATCAGTCGTTCTAGCCGCGATAAACGCCCTGGAAAGCTTCATCGAACGCTTGTTGAAGAAATCGGAAAGAACTCTACTTCGTTTCATCATGGTTTCCTTCCTCGTCGAACATTCGCCAAAGTCCTTAGTCTGCGGGCGGTGGAGAACGAGCTCACAAAACAAGACTTGTCTCTGGCAAGAGCACCTAGCCTTCATCATTTGAGGTTCGCGCCATATTCAATGACCAAAAGCAGACGCCCGGTTATCGAAATGGCTGCGAAGACAATTTACGGCAATTCTGGTCAGGAAGGAGAGCCAATCAAGTCTAGGAAATCAACGAGACGGTCCCGAAATGAAAAAGAACTCAAAGGTAGCAAGTCATATTTAAAGATTTGGGCTATTTTATTACTCATGGAGAGATCTTCCAAGATCAGAACCCTTATCGACAACGATGTCTGCGACGCAGATCTGCCTTTTGAGTTGATCGAGACTGATGGGCGATGTGAGCTACGTCGAAGTCGATCTCCAGCAACACACTTGGAATGTTTTGATGGATGGAACCAGCCAAGCATCAAAGAGTTTGACAAGTATCAATGGCGGTTCATAGTACCTTGTTTTTCACGTCCAGGTTTCCAGAATATATTGCATCACTGTTTCACGCCGAAGGAGATCTTACCATTCACGTTTTTGGGCGATGATGGGCGGTATGGAGGGTCTGGATGGGTAAGAAAGGTTAGGATACATCCGGAACATCACGACTTCAGGACATGCAAGGTAGGTTCGATTCGCAATTTTCTTTCGCGTGGAGTGTTCTCTCCGTTTTCTCTTCGTCATGCTTCATGAAACAGGGTTGATCTGACTTACGAAGACATCAAAGCACATTTTCGCAATCAAGTGCTTCAAGCCTCGAAACAACGTTGATATACACGAAGCGTTCGTAAGAGAAGTAGTCATTCTGAAGAGAGTAGGCAACGATAAGCACCATCACATCATTTCCGTTTTAGGAGCCTACGAACAGCATCAAATGTACAACCTCATTCTGCCATGGGCCGAGCACGATCTACTCTCGTATTGGGAATTCAAGACTCTCGGCCCAAAGAACAAAAGGAAGTCCTTGAGATGGTTGGCTGAGCAGTGTGAGGGTATCGCTGGAGGCTTAGCTTACATTCATCGATACCGAACGCGGTATGGGAAAACACTGATTAATCCAGAATCCATTCCGCATCTTGGTCAGAGCTTCCTAAGAGCCGCGGAGGATTCTAGGGATGATGAAGATGTTGTTATTCATCTTCTAGGCCGTCACGGGGACATCAAGCCGGACAATGTTCTCTGGTTTCCGCATGATCGAAGGTCGTGGAAGAACAACAGGGGCACGTTGAAGATCGCTGACTTCGGAATCGCTGAGTTTCGCACGGAGACCGTCCCAGGCGAGAAGGATAGAGAAAGACGGGGCGCAGTGGCGAGCACCCAGCCTTACCGGGCGCCGGAAATCGACTTCGACGACGAGCGTATCGGGCCTCTCTATGATATCTGGAGTCTGGGTTGTGTTTACTTGGAATTCATCGCCTGGTGGTTTGGCGGTTGGGCCTTGGTAAAGAAATTCGGCACTGAAAGATTGGAGCCTGATAAAACTTGGCCAGTGCCTGAGCAAACGTTATTCAAGGTAGCCACCTTTTTCAGTGCACAGGAAACTGCTGGTAAGGCTGCTATAGAAGATGTCATTGTCAAACCGTCGGTTTCACAGGTTAGTAGTTTTATCCCCGCCATGACTTTCGTCTTCCCATGTACTCATCCTAATGTCATTCCAGTTTATTGAGATGCTGAAAAGGAAAGCAGAGTTGGAGCATAATGATTTTGCGTTCAATTTTCTGCGGTTAATTGAGCAGGATATGCTTGTTGTTCGGCGCTCAGGTCGCGAGGGACGAAAAGCCGCCAAAACTATTAATGAAAAGCTGGCTTTTATGCGCAACAAGCCCGAAAGCTAGAAGGTCTAAAACCCTCCGTTATTCGACATCGTTCCTGGGTACTATCTTACTCCAATTTGGCTTCTGAAATGCCATTTCACATTAAACGCGAAAATTTTCAAAACCGTGTTGGATTGCCCTGGCTGATCAATGTTTGATCACAGCTGGCTGCATAGCAAGCATGTGGAAATGTGGTTGTGCAGTACATCATGAGAGCCCGGGTCGGCACGACCTTTGCTCTCTCTCCCATCTAGTGTAGAGATGTGCAACCCGTGCCGACGCGAATTGAACGGTGACTGTACTTTATTTTTTGAGCGACAAATGCATTCGCAATGCACGGAGTTCTTAGTTCTGTCCATGGTCACAGACGTCGTTGATTTTTCCCGGGGGAAGTTGATTAAAGTGGTCGGGCGAGACCGAAAAGAGTCCCGATGTCGCCGTCTCGAGACGCGGTCAACCCTGTCCCGAAAGGGCATTCAATCACGATGGCAAGTGGATCCGAAAAGTTGGAAAGAAAATAGAGTTGAACAACAATTTGTGAATAGTATCTTCAGCGATGACGAAACTGCCCCTATCCATCCCCGTCACTCCTTTTTCATTCGCACGTTCCGCGACAAGCGATCGCCATTGGTCCCGCGTCTCAAACCCCGTCATCCCCGACGAGAGCCCCGCACCAACTCATCAACCGCCAAAGAGCAAGAAATGGACTTTATGCGTTGTTCTCCCAAGAAAATCCCATCGTCCAATCTTTTCGCCGCTTGCCTTCACGCTTGCTCCCGCCCCACGCCTCCTGGTCCCGCCACAACCTGCCAATTCCAAAAATGTCGTCGGCTAAGCCTGCCCCCGTGCGACTTGGCAGCGCTGGCTGGGCGGGGTGTTCGCCACAGGCGAGTTACAAAAATAACGGGCGTCGCGTTGCGATTATTCTCCTGAACAGCCACACCGCGTTTTGTTCTTTGTTTTCGTAAATCTTTATTGAAAATTGTTCGAAGCGATCATAATGGTTTTCAAATCGAGCATATTCATGACGGCGGCTCTAGCTGCCTTTAGCGACGCGGTGAGCCTGGGAAGCTTTGACTACAAGTCACTCAGTCTGAGAGAAGTCGGAGCACGCAACACTGAGGTATAAAATCCTCGAAAAATCAAGAAACCCACTCAGAATGCCAAATCTGATGCTATACAGGACTGGAGGATATGGCTTACAAAAGACGGCGACCCGATTTCATTTTGGCACGACATTCCAACATGGCCGGATGAGAATGACAGGCAAATCATCAACGTCGTCATTGAGGTTCCTCGGTGGCAAGACGCCAAGATTGAGATGGCGAGGGATGAGCCAATGAGTAAGTCCCAACAAGTATTGCATTGACCTTACGCTAATAATTGTCACCTTCAAGACCCCATTCTTCACGACTCTCGGAATGGAAGCCCTAGATACGTCGAGAACGTGTGGCCTCACAAGTCGTACCCCTTTTTGTACGGTTCTATCCCTCAGACATGGGAAAGCCCCAACTTCAAGCATGAGTTCACCGGATTGAATGGCGATAACGATCCTGTTGACCTGTTCGACATTGGCCAAGAGTAAGAGAACACAGAAAAAGACGTAGAAGTTGAGTTTGCTGACAGACTGCAGTCCTGGGTACACTGGCCAAGTGAAGCAAGTAAAGATTCTTGGCGGTCTTGCCTTGGCTGATGTAAGTCGCCACGCTCTCGAGCACTGTCTCATCACATGGCTGACAATTTTCAGGGCAATGAGACTGATTGGAAGATCATGGGCATCGACATCAAGGATCCCCTTGCTCCGCTACTCAACTGTAGGTGTTTTAGAGTCGATTTGAAAGAGATAAGCTAACACTTTTGAAGCCTGGGAAGATGTTGAAAAGTACCGCCCGGGAACCATCAAGACCTTCAGAGACTGGTGGACTGTATGTTGGACCGTCTGTATCTATGATTATGAGCCCTAACATTAGCTGCAGTACTACAAGGTTGCTCGAGGCGACCCAGTGATCGATATCGTCGGCGACTGGTACCAGAACGTCACTTTCATGCAGGACGTTCTCATCGACAGCCATCGCACCTGGGAGGAGTTGATCAGCGGCAAAGTCGACTCGAACGAAATCAACTACAACCAGACGGCAGACTCCGATGTCGCCAAGAGCTACGTCAAAAAGAGCAAGACGACAAAGAAGTTCGATATTCCCAAGAAGAGCAAGATCAAGCCCGCAGCCGACAAGCCCGAGAAGTACAGGGGCTGGTGGTACATTGACAGCAACTACACTTTGCTCGAGGTTCCTGAAGTGCAGCAATTTTCATTCAACCGGCAGTCGGCTTGACAATGGGAGTTTGAAAGATTTCTTTGAGTCTGGGATGAACCTCTGGTTTCGACCAGTCACAGCATGTTCAGTGGCTCAGCGTTCTTTGGGTTGGTAAAGCATAATGAATGGATTTAGACTTTGGCATGATAATGAAAACGAATACACGGTACAGTTGGGCTTTATTTAGCAGAGGAGGGTGATGAACGATATAACCGCCTATAACTAAATATTTGCAAACTTTCTTTTTAGGAAAGAAGAGGCGGACGGCTCTTTCCTGGGTCCCTGCTTCCGCGTCCCTTCCACTTGACCTTCGGCGCCGGCAAACGGTTGGTGGCCCCACAAATCGGCAGCCCTACCCGCAAGCTTAATTCTGACTTTTTTCTCCCCGATGTAACTGAAACATTCCGAGTCTGTCCATCTCAACGTCGTCCGTCGCTGTCACTCGCTTCCCCACACGATTCCTATCGGCTTCGGTTGACGGCGTCGTTGCTTCTTGGCTCTTTCTTGGCAGGCATCATTTATCGCGGTTGGACCATCCATCGCCTCTCATTTCCGACGAACGGCAGCGCTAACAGCGGAGCAGCAGATCAGCCGTGGTCTGACTCGCCATCCTCACCTCCCCTCACGCCGGGCCGCTCCCCTCATCCCGTCACGGCTCCGGTCATCATCCGGGGTTCGGCAGCCAGCTCCGAAGATGGCGCTGGTCGAGGACCCGAGCGACATGGAGATGCGCATCGACGACGCTACCGTCCAGCTCAGCACCCATCGTATCACCACGCCCTTCCCTGAATCAGTCATATCTATCACCCGCACCTCATCACCGAACACATCCAAGGAGCATCCATCATCACCCGAGTTCACCCCGCGAGAGCTCATCGAGCAGGCCAAGGCCCGGAGAGAGCGCCAGAACGCCCGCGATTCCAGATGGGTTGAGCGCGAAAAGGCGAATCGTAGCAAGAGCCCTGTCATGCCCAAGAGAGCCTCGACGGGAGGTATCGAGAAGAAGAGATCCAGCGGCAAATGGAAAGCTAGGGCCACCGATGCCAGGCTCTCATCGGAGCTCGATCGCCTCCTCGTTGGCGACAGCGGCTCATCTTCGCCAACCAGAGCCGCGGACCGTCATCCGCACCCGCTCCGTGCTGTACTTCACAGCCTGCCCGGTTTCACCTTCGATACTGAGCTGGACGCCATCAAGTTCCATAAGAGGCAGCGCGTAGCGCTCGGGATCGAGGACCTCATGGCAGAGGGTGGCAAAGACGCCGCCAAAGTGTGGCTTGAAGAGTTTCTGCTTCTGACGTTCGAGACAAAGGCGAAGGTGCTGGAGCGCTATCCCATGTGCAAGGAGCTGGACGATGTCCCGCTGGGCTTCACAACCATGGCAAAAGACGTGGAGACGACCATCAACAGACTAGCGTACGACTCGGCACTCAAGGTCCGCCGGGCTATGGAGCGGCGGCTCTGTCAGCCGTACGACATGCGCAAGCTGGTCGAGTGGACCATCAAAGCACGCTGGCGCTTCATCGAGACGAAGCCCAAGATAGTGCCTGGCTTTGGGGCGTTCGGACAGGCGTGCAGCGAGGAAGGAACAGCGCTAGAGAAGCGTCTGTGGGCAGTGATCGATGCTAGAGGAATCAACATGCCTAGATCGCATGCTGGTTGAGGATGAAAGCGGTTGCTACGCGATGATGAACATGCATTACGATTATGGCGTATGGGAGACATAGGTCATGTGAGGTGGCCCGGGGACTTTGGAGTTTAGAGGTTGCAAGTAGACATGAATGTGTATTCCTCAGCGAACCCTTTTACTTCTGGCTCGACTCGTGACTCGATATCCTCGCCTTCTCCACATCCCCCAGACCTCCTGAGACCTTCTTGGCAACGCATCGGCCAGGGTGCCATATCGCGAAGAGAATCACGGCCAATGCCACCGGAGCAAACTCGAGCACACCGAAGTAGACCTCGTTCGAATATAGATGCCCACCGAGGCCCTCAGCGGTCTCTGCGAGACGGAAGCAAGTGCGCAGATACACAAGCAGCGTCGCCGCCGAAAATGCCGCCACAAAGACCGTCAACCTGTGCTCCCTGATCCCCTGCCTCGCCCTAAAGAGGAAGATGCCCGTCGTAACCACAAAGCACCCAATCGAAAACACCTGATACGCCAACCCCCCCAACAAAATATTATTCGCCGTCGTCGGATCCTCCCGCCGCGATTGCTTCACCCCAATCAGCGCCGCGCCCGAGATCTGCGTAATCGTCGCAATCACGTCCGACGTAATGAAGAACCACAGCACGACCTTGGGCGGGAGCGGCGAGAAGGCGCGGCCGAGGCGGTGGATGAGCGCCGAGAGGATGGTGTAGATGCCCGCGGCGAGGAAGACGGGCGCGGTGACGATGAAGAAGTAGTTGAGGATGAAGTAGATGAGGTTGTAGGGGTTCTTCTTGGCGGAGAGCGAGCGCGCGACGTAGCCGACGATTTCGAAGAGGAGGCCGACGGGGAAGGTGGCGAAGTACCAGCTGCGGTGGCGGACGAGCTGCGCCGTGTGGATGAGGAGGAGGATGAAGAACAGGGCGGCTGCGAGGCCGGCGAGGGCGATAGATGGGGTGTAGCCGTAGATGATCACAGGTGTGTCCCATTCGCCTGTTGGCGGGGGGAAGTTTGGGTCGGTGTACCCGAAGGATCCTGAGAAACTGTTAGATGGGATGTAGTTGGAGAATGAGAGGATGTTTACCTCTTTGTGAACTCATGGTCACTGAACTGTGAGGAGCTGCCTAATAGCGCTGGTGCGTTGGTGATGGGAGCAAGGATGGAGCTTGAAGGGGATGAAGATACGGAGGGAGACTTTGGTATAAATCGTGGTCAGGTTCCCAGCCAGAGACCAGGGTCTGCAACAAAATCAGACATGTCAATGATGAACGATCTTCCCAAGGCGGATACCTAACCGCAGATCGAGAAACAGGGTTCGGGACGAGCGTGACAGTTTGGGGGCCACCTCCTCCGCGTGGGTGTTCGTCCCTTGACGCGCGTGGGAGTGGGTACCGGGGGCCTGGCACTTCACATGCACCATCAAACCTAGCCCCCAGCCGTTCAGATGCCCAATGAAGCTGCAACTTAATACGGACCACACCTCCAATCTGGATGTCAACAACAATATCCCGAGTGCTATTGGGCGCCGCTCATATTTCGCATCGAGATCCATGCACGAAGCTGTTATTCAATGGCCCCTGATATGCGTACGGCTGAAGTCTATGATTCATCATTCCACGTGTCTCGACGGGTTCAAGCCACCTCTGCGCTTATTTTGACATGCCTGCAGGAGGGCGACCATGCCATGTTGGGAAGTGACAGATACAAAAACCCCAGCTCTCCAACGTCGCCAGAGAAGCAAATCCGTTCTCGGCCGATACCTTTTAACGTCTTTGTAACTATATTATTCCCCGGTGTCCTCTTGTACTGGGTATTGGGTCCTAGTGAGGCACTCGTGCAATGATGGTTTGAACACCACGAACGTCTTCTAGACAAGACTCAACGCTTTGCGAAAATAATGACGACGACGGCATCTGTCTCCGTCTCGTTGCGTCCCACTCAATGGCGCTCTCCCGAATTACTTACCGTTTCCGTGCTCCTGTCCGGCAGCTACCTCGCACCTCGGCATTGCCAAGAAGTCCGAGGTCCGGGGTTTTGTGGGGCAGTTGTCCGACACGGCTTCGGCAACGTCGATGATAGTACACGGGCTCGATGGCCCGGATATTTGCAGCAGAATTTGAATATTTTCCAAATGACCAAGTACCGCTCAATCTTTGGATGAGTAACGTGGTTAGGTTTGTTGCAAAGAAGATCAATCAAAATCTTCAGACCCACCTGCTGTGGGTTGTGAGACGCCTCGTCCTCAACGGCATACAGGGTCTTCAATGTCTTCTTCGTCGGGTTTCATGTTTTTCCAACACAAACTTCTACCATCGGAGTGGATTGTGAGACAAATTGACTTGAATGATACGAGTAAAACGTGCTACGCCTCCCCTTGCAGTCAAAAGTGCCCCTCATTTCATTGGTAGAGAACTGTTTGAACACCGCACAGTTGAGATGAACTTTTTAATCTGGCAAGCGTTGTTCGCACTAATCTCATCTGCGAACCCTGCGTCTTAGACCCAGTAAGAGTAAGTAAGCTCAAGTATATGTTTACCTTTCGATTGCCATACTCCCTACCTGGGCGCGAAAACGCACGCAGAACTTAGAGACGATATTGCTGCGTTCCCTGCAGCCCGCTCAGCCACATGTGGCATCTAAAACTCCTTACCGTCAGAACGGCAGTAAGCCCTAAGCCATATTGGGATTCGGTGGCTTGATAGGCAAAAGCGAAATATCTCAAAGCTTATTTCGGCCAATGAGGTGACTCGCGGGAGTTAACGTGGGGTCGATTTCACAACATCGAACGCGCTCTGGTGTCTGTGTCGGTAGACATCATAACGTTGTGGTTCAGTTTTATTTTCATCTCACATGCTCCATGACTATTAGTTATTGGCTCTAATTGCAAGGATGTCGCAAAAGCGTAAGGTGCTCATGCTCACTAACTCTGAGTATGGTCAAGCCAACATCTTTCTGGCGACATGCCACTCGTTGATGGGCACAGCCCCTGACGTCGAGATCCATCTGGCGTCCTTCGCACCGATCAAGACTGCAGTAGTTGCTGCCTCTGAAGCCGGTATAAAAGCCCATCCGAACGCCAGCTCGATTGAGTTTCATGAGATTCGCGGGACGCATTACTTCAAGGCCTTGCTCTCCCCTGAGGTTGGTGGCAGACGATTACTTGAGATTGCACCGAGCTTCCGGACGATGCCCACTGTCTTACGAATCATCGCCCGGGCTGCCATGCCGTACACCGGGCCGGAAATGGTGGAGAACTGCAATGAGATTCAGCGGATCATTGAAGAGGTGGAGCCGGATCTGACTCTGGTGGACAACATGTTTACACCGGGGTTGACGATGGCTCGACACATGGGCATCAAGTGGATGATCCTGTCACCCAACACACTTAAGGACCTTGCATTGCCGCTGCAACCCAAAGCAGCCTTCTTCTGGAAGTATCCATGGTAAGAGAAATCTATCCTCAATCTGCAACAAACGTTATCTGATTGAGGATAGTGTTGGGACTGCTCTCCCGTTCCCAATACCATGGCACCTCATCCCACTAAACGTGCTATACGTGTTCCTTCTCATATTCTTCATGATCTTCAACAGCCACGCGCGTAGGGCACGGGCTTATGTAACCGAGAAGATCGGGGCGATGGTCTTTGATCAGCAAGAGTTCAGTAATCCACGGCCAAACTTGAAGATGCTTATGGCGAGCAGCCCAGAGTTCGACTTCCCAGTCGACTTGAAGCCGGAAAATATCATCCCCTGTGGCCCCATAATGCGACCAGTCCCAGCAGTCGAGGAAGTCGATCCTGAGCTGCATACCTGGCTCGCTCGAGGACCGACGGTGTTCATTAACTTGGGGACATTGTCGTGGACCACGGAAGATCAGGCTGTTGAGATGGCACAGGCCATACGTTCGCTTATCACTGGTTGGCGGGAGAAGAATGGGGACGGAAGGCTTCAGGTCCTGTGGAAGCTGAAGCAGACCGCCGACGGGCATATCGAGTACGACATCCACAACAAAGGCTGTCGGCTTCAGAGCATCTTGGGGAGCGAGTTTGACAACGACACTGTAAGGGTTGTGAAATGGGTGGACGCAGAGCCGTATGCAGTTCTGCAGACGGGAAACATCATTTGCTCTGTCAACCACGGTGGAGCGAACTCATTTTGGGAAGCACTTTGGTGAGAGACCATGAAAGTCCAATTCTCGCAAAGGGGAGTAAAGCTGACTGGTATTGATGAAGCACTGGTGTTCCTCAGGTTGTATTACCTGTCTGGGCGGATACTTATGACTTTGCTCAACGGGCTGAGTATCTTGATATCGGGAAATGGGGTAGCCCGACTACGGCACCGAGATACCGTGCCGAGGAGCTTGGAGACGCGCTGACACAGGTTGTCATCGGCCATAATGCCAGAAAGGTTCAACTACGATCAAAAGAGCTTGCAAAGCAAAGATTACAGTTGGGAGAGGGCCGAGACGTGGCTGCGAGGCATATTGTTGAAAATATCTAGGTCTTTTCAAAAGTAGACATAGGTGAGTAATTCATTGTGCGTTTGCTATCTCCGACGCATTCGCTTTTTAGTGGCCACGTTTGGTTGAAGTGAAAAACAATTTTGGTGATAGAGTCAGAGTGTAAATCAAATAGCGTTTCAAATCATCTGAAAACATTCACTGACATTGTGATTGGTCAACCGAAGACACCATACATCGGCCTGCCTTCCTCACGAAGGTGGTTGAGTGTGGTTTCAAGCAACTTGCGCAACATAGAGATTGAAAAGAAACCCCTGCCAATTTCCCATATCATCTCAGCTTCTCTCCCTATCAATCCTATATTTGTCACTGCTCTGTTCGTTTGCCTTCCCTTCGCACTGGGCGCGTTGATCAGGGCGTAAAACCTCGTGTCTTGCCGGCTCCTGTTAAGATTGCCTGTTTCCGGTGGGCAATGGCCTGCCTTCATACAACACCGTCAACAGACGTGAAACGCCCACTAGTACTGAGGTCTTGGCTTCAAACAGCACACCCAGATACGGCCCTGGTAGCACCAGAAGCAGTGACTCCAATTCGCTCCATCCAGAGGTGACTAGAACGAGACAACCGGAAATTCCGAATCCCAGGACTGCGGCGGCTGCTTTTGCGTTGGCCACATGGGAGTGATTTCCAATTAACGGTATAAGTAGGGCCATGAGACACAGAAGGTAGCTGATACTGAGAAACACAATCCCCAAGGTAATAACAAACATGTTTACTTGGGCCCATGGGCTGTAGTACATGCCGGCAAGCCATAGCCAAGATGCCGCTGCGCCAGAGAGGATCATAAGACGCTCCCCAGCTGAGTGTGGCGCGTCCTCCGAAGGATACATCCTCAAGGTTGAGCCGTTCTCCGTGATGTTTGTGATGTAGGTGTTGCCGACGCGTTCGGTTGAGTGTTTTGCACCGTTGGGGACGTAAACGCGAAGGTTATGGCTGCTATCGAACCCAGACACGTGAAACGGCTACTGTTGAGAGAGAGACGACGCGTTGTGAAGAAGTAAAAGTATTGAGTGCACGGCGAAAGCTCAGAGACTGAGAGGTGGCGGAGATGCGGACTTTGTATGTATTCTTGTGTGCTCTCCAGGTGCCCAAGAAGTTTGAAGCTTGGATTAGCCACCATATACCCTGATGTCGAATGAATGGATGCCTAAAGACTGCTTAAGTTAACTCTCCGTAATTTCTTGGTCTGTCCGCGTGGCGCCGTTGTGATGGAGCCGAGCGGAACTCCTCATTTGCAGCCTCACAACTTTATGGGTCTGTCGAATGATACTTTTTATCAAACGTTCGAGAAAGCCGCAGTCTCTTTCGTACATTAAAACTTTCAGTGTTGGCCGCGAAGGCAGCATAGTTTTCTCGAATGGATTATTTCTATTCCATGGTCGAAGTAAACTTCTCCAGATTGCACTTACTGGGCACACTAATGCCATCTTCCTTTCCGATTTTCTGTCTACTTTCTGTCACCTCTGCCATCATACTCTGTCATTCAACTACTTTCCTCGCGCCTGCTTTTCCACTGCCCCTATGATCCTTCTACTGTGTGATATCACTGTTTCAGCCGCTAAGGTGGTCAGAAGTGCTCGATGTGGACAGCTTGGAAGCTCCTCAGAAGCATCATCAGCCCCTATGCAGCCTGCAACCCGGATTCTTCTTCGTCCACTCATAATGGCAGTACTCTCTCTTCGTCTCTACAACGTGCAACGAGGCCACGAAGCGTGAAATTATACATCCTCAAGTTTGACATGCCAATGTGCGGGCATCACTACGACTATTGTTAAATGTTCCATTGACGAGTTGGTGTTTTTAAATGCAGTCAAAACTGAGCTGCAAAACCGGGTTTGCTTAGTCCCCCTTTCCCGAGTTGAACATTGATGCACTTACCGAATCTGACTAGAACGAGGGGAACAAAAAAATGAGCATCAAGCCCTACATGCATCTTTTGATAGATTGTTATCAAAACCGAGGATCTAGGGCGATATTTCTCTCCGCGTCACGCGATAGCTGTGAACGCGTGGATATCCGTAAGTCCGTAAGTCCGTTAAGCCCCTAGGCCCCTGTTCGGGTCACGTCCTGCAAGATCTCATCCACTATGACTGCTCTTACGTTGTCCTCGCCGTTGATGTCACTCATCGTAAGCGTCGTCAACGTTGATGGTAACTCTGAGGGGCCAGAATGTCGGGAGGTGTCACTGAGATGCTGCGTTGTCGCATTTGGGCTGGTTCAACATGCGTCTTTCATGTTGCGAAAGACTAACTTTACGATAAGATAATTGACTTCTAGTACGTCTTGGCACTATCACATAGTTTAACCTTCTTCTGATTGACATTTCAAAGGTAATATGCATTTTACTTGGCAGGCACGAAGCACGTGCATCGGGAGCCACAATCGCGGCCTTTGAGAGATGCAGATCGCTCTGGACGAACTCGTTGGGATGGGTATTACGAATCCCATGGAGTCTTCTCTCTTCTAGAACATGCACTACGGGATCGGTATTACGGTAGTTCGGACAGGAATTCCAGGGATTCCCGCGCGCCACAGAACATCCCGGTCCGGGACTCTAGGGCGGGTCCGGCGAACTGCCGAAGTGGGTCTTTACCGACCTGATTCCACCCGCATCCACGCCAATACCACGCTTCTCCCGCCGGATGATGACGGTGTATTTTAGCCAGCCACGAACCGAGGAACCACTTTCAGTCAGCGCTGACGAGTGTGGGGGCATTCGAATGTTTCGAACCACAATTGCAAACTGCCAAGAAGGAAGAGTAAACATGATCCGAGCCTGCCGGAAAATATCACAAGACGAACCAGGAGCGTGGTGAAAGAAACCAAACCGCCTTACATCCGAGGAGAAGTAATACGGATCTCTGCTTCAGGAATAGGGTCTTTTGTTTGATTGGTCGGATTATGAAAAAAACTGACTGTCGAATCCAACAAGCTTACTCCCTCGAGCAGTAAGACGGCGCGTCATCCTAAATCCGAATGGGTGCCTAGAGGTTAAGTTATGCTTTGGCCGCTAATGATAACCAGAAATGATTAGAGGGTCCTCTACGCAACCCAGAATAAAGTGCCCGTTCGTCGCATTTGAAATCTCCATTTGTGGAGATACAAGCTAAAGCCTGCCTCCGAGCTACCCACCAAGAAGCATTAGAGCATCGGCGGTCACGATGTCAGGTACCCACCTAAACGTCTTTCTGGGCCCATGGTGGTGTCCCCCCGGGGATTCCATGACCGCATCTTCCGCCTTTCTACAACAATGCTATCCGATGGCAGCTCTCTGGATCCCCACCTGATGGCAAAAAACGCCGGGCACATGATGGAGCTAGGAAGTGGTTGGCTTTTCTCAAGGAATCTCACCCAATGCTGAGCGTTCGTTAGTCCAGGCATGCCGGAAGGCACCGGATTGGCACGCTCGGAAATCCACATAGCTCTACGGCGTACGGCTGCCCAAAGTACCAATCCAGATTTTGAATCTTGATAATACTAGCATCAGCAAACAATGGGGTGGGGATGATGCCACTCCGAGCGAGTATTTAAACAAGTCAACGGCCCCGTTGATGCTCACTCATATTCCATCGTCCAACTGCAGCGAGAGAAAGGCATTCTTCGAAGGGAACCCCGGCAACAGACTTCACTCAAAATGCATACCCTCAACTTGGTGACGTCGCTAGCGGCCTCTGTCGGTCTGGCCAGCGCTTCGTCGGTCCTCCTACAGGGCGGCACTATCGTCGGCTTCGATGATCAGACCAACTCGCTCAACGTCGTCCGCAACGGCTCTCTTCTCATCACCGACGACCGTATCACGGCTATCTACACCGCCGAGGAGGCTGCGAATCAGCCCGTCAGTGGTAACGAGACGCAGGTTGTGGACGTGACCAACAAGATTATCACTCCCGGCTTTGTCGACACTCATCGCCACGGCTGGCAGACTGCCTTCAAGACCATCGGTTCCAACACGTCTCTCGCTGAATACTTCACTCGCTACGGAGAATATGCCGCTGCTGGCCTTCTCAGTGCCGACGATGTGTACATCGGCCAGTTGACAGGGCTTTATGAGGCTCTCAATGCTGGTGTCACTACCACCCTCGATCACGCTCATCACACATGGTCCAATGCCACTGCAGAGGCCGGACTGAAGGGCAGCATCGACAGCGGTGCAAGGGTCTTCTGGTCTTATGCCTTCCATAACGTCACCAACTACACTGTGTCTGAGCAGCTTACGAACTTTAGAGACATCGCAACTAAGGCCGAATTTGATGGCTCTGCCACAAGCCTTGGTGTTGCCTGCGACTTCTTCGGTCCCGATCCGGTCCTTGACCAGGTCAATGCTGTCGTCGACCTTGCCAAGTAAGATTTCTTACCATGAGACTGAAACCTCGAGGCATTTGCTAACATTCACTTAGGGAGTTCAACGTCTCAGTGATTACAACTCACAGTCTTCAAGGGCCTTGGGGCAGTAAGTCATCTATCAAGATCCCTTTTCAAACAAGCCCAGGTCACTAACGACCCCTCTAGTTACCAACAGCCCGGAGGACCTTCATGCAGTCGGGGCCCTCAACACCAGTATCCCCGTCATCTTCTCTCACGCCTCATTCCTGACCTATCGCGGCGCCTCTCTCCTCCGCTCCACAAACCAGTACATCTCCATCACCCCAGAATCCGAGATGCACTACGGCCACACCCACCCCAACAGCCACCTGATTCAGGACCAAGCCGCCATCGGCGTCGACACCCACTTCACCTTCTCCACCGACATCCTCACCCAGGCTCGTCTCTGGCTACAGAGCACCCGCCGCCTGCTCTACCAGCAGGTCCTGGCGCACTGGAAGGTCCCAACCTCAACGCCAATGACTGCTAACCAAGCATTTCTCATGGCCACTCGCAACGGCGGCCTCGCCCTGCGCCGTCCCGACCTGGGCGTCATCGCCAAGGGAGCCAAGGCCGATGTTGTCGTTTGGGATGGCGAGAGTCCTGCGCTGCTCGGATGGATCGACCCTGTCGCTGCAGTGATTCTGCATGCCAGCGTTGGCGACATCCAGCACGTTCTTGTTGACGGAAAGTTTGTAAAGAAGGACCGCGAGTTGGTGGCTGCGAACTACTCTAGTGTCCGTACAGAGTTTCTGAAGAGCGCACGCAAGATCCAGGATACTTGGAGGAACATCCCATTCGAGGCTCTGGACGGCGCTTTCAGCGCGTCTGGAGCTGCTTATGAAGCTCCACTTGAGGTTGATGTTCTCACTGGTGAGCAGTCAGGATACGGGACGACGTTTGTTTAGTACGTTTGTCAAAAACACCACAGCGTGTCATGTACACATAGGACATAATGTTTCAATGTAATTGTTACTCATTCAATCATTCGGAGTGGCTCACTGAGGTGG
This sequence comes from Colletotrichum sp. SAR11_240, assembly GCA_025328625.1. Taxonomy (NCBI): domain Eukaryota; kingdom Fungi; phylum Ascomycota; class Sordariomycetes; order Glomerellales; family Glomerellaceae; genus Colletotrichum; species Colletotrichum sp. SAR11_240. Next base: position 8,455 of record JAKMXA010000087.1, on the reverse strand, counting down.
CCGTGGAAGGGTCATGCTCATGCATGACAATCATTTGGGGGCATAAGCCAAATTTGTATTTTGAGATTAATGTAATAGGTTTAAATGGGAGTTGTGTTCTTGAAGACATGAGTATTCGAGGGAGGATGTGTTGAAACACTTATCCGTACCTTGCACCCTCTATACTTGTCCTCCCTCTTCACTTCACGAAAGCCGCTGCCTTCTTTAGTTGCCGTTGACCATGCCAGGCTCTCTGCCGTTGATGTATTGCCAAAGTCTGCTCTCATTGGCCACCTTGTTCTTGTCGCCCTTGCGGAGGCCTCTGCCCTGGACCATGGTGGCATCAAGGAAGTACTTGTGGCCCCTGCCCTCCTTGCCCTCGACGACGCCAGTCAAGGTGTTGTTAAGGGGAAGGATTCTGTCGAGGTAGTGCTGGTTAAGCAGGTGGCCCCACTTGCCCTTGTTCTTGAAGAGAAGCCCGTTAAAGTTGTTCTGTCTCGGGGTGACGCCAAGAATGCTGGCAATAGCAGTTTCATGCGACTGGCGCTTATGGCGGTGGCTCTTCTTCGAGTGGTTCTTGGCCTCCTTGGTCTGCTCGGAAATGAGGGACTTGAAGTGGGTGACACCCCACTCGGCGACAAAGTCACCATCGTTGGCGTAGTGCTCAATGTGTCCGACGACGTACTCGCCCTCGTCGATCTTGGGGTTGTTGAAGTGGTTGGCAGCGTTTCCGAAGGTGTAGATCTCGAGCTTCTTGAGGTCCTTGCGGGCGCTGTGGGAGAGGAGCCAGTCGAGAATGATGCTGCCCTCAAGGCCGCCCTGAGAGTGAAGAATGAGAACGACTCTGTCCTTGGCGGGGTCGGCAAGAGCTCCAGCGATAAGAGCGTAGCACTCTCTGGTGTCGGTTGTGCCGAAGTAGAAGCATCTCTCCACGAGACACTGGATCGTGTCGAAAATGACGCCAGCTCTGTCACCGATGTGTTAGGCCGTGCCTTCGTGATTGGTATGATTGAAGTCACTTACGTCTTGTTGTGGACACCAGTGATAGGACGGTGGAAGGTTCTGGACAGTCTGTTCAAGTTGCCCTGCAGCCAGTGGGAGCTTTTACTGTGTCAGCAGGATCAAAGAATTGATTTCGACGGAACCTAGTCTACTTACCCAACAGAGACACCGTTGAGGAAAATCCACTTCTCGTTCTCGTGCTTAACCCAGTTCTCAGATTCAGGGATCTGGTGGGACTCGAGGACGCCTCCATTGACACCGGCGTTGAGAGGAATACAGGCGAGGTAGTTGATGGTGACGAAAGCGATGGCGTAGGGCAGGACCGCGGTGAACGGGAAGGTTGCGATGAAGGGGAGAGACAAAAGGAAGGCAAGTTGAGTGGCGATCAGAACGGTGTGAGCCGCCAGGCAGATGAGGTTTCCGACGGAGGGGTAAAGCTCGTCCATCTCACCAGAGGGGTAATGAGGGTCGATGATGTGTTGGAATCTCTCCTGGAAATAGGTGACCGCGCGGTTGATGGCGCCGAACCGGATCATGTGAGGGACCCAGGCCTGGTCCAGAGCCGGGTATCTGGTGTGGCCACGGTGAGGGTAGGCCAACGGGAAGACGACGACGGGAAGCTTGTAGGCCTTCAGGATGAAGAGCTTCAAGTCATCCCACAGAAGCTGCCATGGTGGGGCTGTGTGGTATGCCGGCAGCTCGACTACGACCTTCTCAACTTGTGTTCTACCAGCCTTGTTGACGGAGGTGACCTCGATGGTCTCGGTGATGTTGGTCTCCACGGTCTCGTAGACCTCGACGGATTCCGTCAGTGCTGCGGGAGAGGCCATGGTGATGTTGTCGTGATCTCGGATCACTGAGAGAACAACTGAAAACTGGACCAGATGAGATTGAGAGCCTGGCAAAACACATCCAAGCTTCGTGGCAGAATCTCAGCTTATATCATCGACGAGCCGTTGGCATATGCTCCTTGTTCACATGCAGTTTCTTGTTTGTGATTATTGTCGTGAGACCTTTCGATACCGATCCCCGCAAGCAGAATTCCTTCCAACGCCCAACCAGAATCGAGTTCGAGTTGATGTCTCTCAATCACATGCAAAATACTGTCGTCTCTGCGCAGAAAGTTTGTGAAACGTGAGACCAGATACTCGGTGATCGGCCAGTGTCATTTCTGAAGTCTTACCCTGATAGCTCGGTGGCGCCTGGCACAGCTTTCGAACACAGCGTGGTAAATATGCAGAGTCATTGCTATGTTTCTGCCTGTTGTTGTATTTTGATGCTGACAACTTGGCATGGAATTTCTTCTGGAATGTCCTGCCGCTTTGGGGTACTGCTAGTGTGAGAAGCTGATAAGGCAGGCGTGACAGGGGGAGTCGATCATCTGCATTGGGCATCCTTATCGCACAAGATGCGACTTTGTGTCTCGGATTTGGTGTCTCGGGGACTCCCGCCTAGCAATCGTACACATCTCAACCTGCAGCTTACGTGTTGATACCAATTTGATGTTGATGCTGGATACGAGTCCGAACTCGGGGTGGAAAGAAATACGACGAGCTCTGTATCCCTTTCATCCACAGGTTTCTCAAGAGTGCCCTTGCTGAAGCCAAATGGTAGACGATTGTCCGAACTTCTGACGACATTCCATGTCCTTGGGTCTTTCTGTTCTTATTCCCGGCTGCCTCGTAATGTGACACCAACATTCTGCAGTCGATACCACGTGATCAGTTGTGCACCATTCCTCGAGCATCACAACTAGTACACGTAAGATTCTCACCAGTGCTACCTACCAGTGTCACCAACAAACCCCGCAATTTTGGCCACAACTGGGCAGCAGAAAAAAGTGGTAAGGCTATTTTTTCCCACTGCAACAATCAAAAGTAATCATGACTCGGATTCCATCGGCTCCGCTCTAACCGGTCGTAGCCGCGTCCGTCTCTCATCCCGCGGCCGCCGCACGCAAAAGCCACGTTAATGGCGTGCTCCAACAGCTGTTTACTCCGCATGTCCAACTTCCGAGGATAGTCTCAGCCACACCGGAATCTTAACTTCATTCCGAACGCGCCTCCGCCTCCGTAAAGAAGTTGGGGAAGAGCAACAACAACAAAGCTTGAACGTTTGTGGGTTGTTTACTCTCTCAGAATGACCATGGTCACTCAATCCACGCTGCCCCCGCCACAGGACGATTTGAAGACGGTCGTCGAGAGTCGGACTCGGGAGTGGCACTTTCATATCTACTTCCTGCTGCAGTCGCCCACGGAGACTGCGCGAGCCCTTGCGCTTCGTGATGCTGTGCTAAGGCTTCGCCGCGATGGTAACACCGGTCTACCACAATGCTCATGTACAGCCACTGACGTTCACGCACAGGCGCGTTCGTCGCTGTCCCACTGTTCCGAGTGAATGAATATCCTATCGGACCTCACCCCGCCGGATCATACGAAAGTTTGTAGACCTAAAATTACATCAGCACATCTGTGTTCAGGCTAATCAGTCGTAACTAGTTTGGGTTCCCGACTCATCATTCTCGGATGTCTTCTACTACTTGGCATCAAATCGAGGTAACCTAAGGTGCGCAGATAACCAGAAAAGGTGCCAGTCATCACAATGCCCAAGTCTGTATCTAACACAGCGCTCAGTGTCCTTGTTCACCCTTTGACATCAAAACAACGCCGGGATCACGAGTCCAGTAATGCCTGGATGGGAAACCCGTGGCCCATTTACCTAGACAGTCTGCCCCGCGACGGTGAGATCCCGCTCCAATATCCCGAATTAGGCCTTGGCTGGTCAACATCGCCTGAGCAAGAAATTTCCCTGGAGGAAAGGCGGAAACGAGGAGCAGAGCTTGAAGCACTTCTAGCCAACGATTCGGAAGCTGCTCCGGCTCCCAAGGACTAGTATGGTGTTTGCTCAGATTGACAGTGTATTCTGGACGACTTGACTGCATCTCCCGCACTTCCGAAGTAGTCCCTCCCTCCCAGCACACCCAGATATTCAAATCAATGAAATATCCGTCAAGGAGAAGCTGTTATCGCCATGTGACTTTAGGTCTCTCGAACCACATCCTATTCGCTTAAACTTATTGTGGCCCACTTCCTCGAGAGTGAGAATATCAGTATGCCGTTGCCCCACGACAAGTGCCCAGCAATCCCGTGCCATTGCGCGGTCACGGTCCATGGTAATAGTCCCTCCATAACGCGTCTCTCCTTCGAAGGCTAGACTGCCTTCGTGAACTGCACCACTACGCTTGGACCTGTTACCAGGAGTATATCGCATCTTAGCGATGAGTCCACGCAGCTTCAAAGCGCCTTCAACCTGTGGGGCCGCAAAGTCGTTCATTGCAACATTCATGTCGATCCGCAGGACTTGGATGGAGGCATGCGGCTGCCAGGGTACCTTTCCTGCCCTCATAGGGAACAGTATTTCCCCATCAATGCTAGCCCAGCTCCAACTTGGAGCCCGCGGCTTCGCTGGTAGCCGCAGGTGCGGAGAAATTTCCTTACCAGACGGACCAGACGTACGTGCTCGCCACAACAAGCCTTTGAGGATTTCATCTGCCCAAAGCCCAGCAATACACGAATTTCCAATTTTGGTTGATCCGAAACGACTAGCAACACCAGCCAGCGCTGGCAGCTTGTCGTCACCAAAGGTCAGTCTTCTTTCGCTAAACTCTTCGACAATTGTGTACCAATCTTTCAAACTCGTCGTGATCCCGAGGGATAGCTTTTTACACGCTACTTCGAAGCTTATGGGTGCGGCATAGTAGTATGCGTCATGAGGAATCCCGTCCTCTCGAGCTGTGATGGTCGGACACTCCCAATACATCTGTTCGCGTCCAATGTACAGCGTGAACTTTGACAATGCCCACTCTTGCATGCACCACCCGCGGCTGTTCAGCAGGCCCCCTTCGACTGCTTGGAGGTAGTCCGATGGATGTTCGGAGAAAATAAATCCTTGACCCAACCTGACCCTTTTGTGGGACCTCGGGACGAGGAAGCCATGGGTGCTGCCTGGGGAGTCCAACGCTGAGATTGTGACTCTTGCATTGCTGTAGACAGTTGCCATCCTTGCAGCTTCTGTGGCCCAATCAGCCGCCGAGTCTTGTATAATGCACATGGCGTCGATCCACAAATACTGCAGACCAAGCTCCCTTGTGAGCGTTATAGCATCGAGAAAGTTTTGTGGGAGAGCATGCATTGGAAGAGCGACTTGATAGGCGTTGAGATTGTCCATGGTCATCTTGCAAGGGATATTTCCGCCCCAACAGTGGCTCAGAGCTGCGTACTTCCCAGTAAAGCCATTCGTGATGCGCAGGGATGCTGGAGCTCCTGGGGTATTCCCAACATCGATGACTCTTGTTGGCAATTCGCCCGCTGGTGCTGAGCAAGTCGAGTGGTTGTTGATACAATCCTTTAACCAAAACCGCGCGGTCTCGAATGAGTCTGTTGACATTGAACTTTCCGGTATGGCTCGCGCAAAATCAGGCGTTGTCCTGCTTTCTCGATCTGAGAGGCAAAAGGAGGCGATTTCTCCTTCATAAGGGCGTTCCATGCTTATGTCAAAAAAGCAACCAGGACGATCCGACATCCGATCGTCCAATGATTTGGCAGCGATGGAGCGTTTCGGTTCCGATGCTACTGAATAATATCCAGCGAAGAGAGCGAGATGGCAAATCTGCGGCCGATGTTCTGGGTGATGGCCGTCCCAGATGGCGCGGCACATGGCACAACCTTGAGCGCTATTTTCGAGATCACTGGCAGTCTTGTGGTGAATGAAGCCAGGGCCATATTCGGAAAAGCCATGAGTTTTCCCCGAAATCATTTTTTCTGTCCACATGCCATCTTTGGGAAGCTCAAACCGGCGGCCAAAATCTGAGGCTATGAGGTCGTTCGTGAATCTGTGGCAGAGAGCGCAAAGAGGATCTCGGAAACGCTCGTCGGTGGTCTCCATGACGGTGTCAAGATATTGAATCCCAACGCCCCTTGTAGGCTAGACTAGTTTGCTGCTTTAAATCGCATAAAAGAGTTGTATGTTCTTTGTGAACCTAGCATGAGGCATTAGGCTGGCAGGCGGATTGTGAGTGATATGCCAGCCTGATTCGGCATCCTCAGGGCTTACGGACCGCAATTGCGAAAACCTGTGATTGGTTGCAGAGACCACCTTATGCAATACCCTTGCATCCCACAGCCGCCTTTGCCGTGGATTAAAGACTCGAAGTTACACTGAGCCTTGTAGGAAAGGGATTGTGTTTGAACACGGAGGAGCTATGGAGGAACAGCGGACTCGGCTTTTGTCTCGGCCCACAACCATCTCCGATCGTCATTTTTGATATCATAGTCATGTTCAAATTTGCTTTTTCTCATCCCTCTTTGTAAACAATAAAAAGGTTCGTGTGCAAGCCCTGTTTCCACGTCGGAAAAACGTATTAGGAATGTCCAACCGCTAGGGCATAGAGAAACCGGGCCTAATTCTGGGGTTTCGGATTCGGTTCCGTATCTGGGGTACCCGAAAAGTACGAGAGATCGGATAGAAACAAATTATTATGGGGTTCAATGTCGAAAGATGCAGCCTTTAACTATTGGGATAGCTAGTCTCTCCTATGCGCTGGTTGGGCTGGTTGGGCCGTTGCGAGTGAGCCCGGCGATCGTCGGGATCGGGGCCCAACAAGGATGCTAACCAAGATACGCTCAAGAACGGCATCTTTCGACCGGTGCATGTAACGTCCCCATGTTCCCCCGACGAGAATCACAACACTTGATAGGTCAGGGATACCCAATCAGAGTTGAGGAAATAATTCAAGGAGACAGTCTGATGTCTCGACCTGCAGCATAAGCGGCGTCAACGGGGCCTAGCGAGAAGTTTGATTCCGATGTATGTGGACCAAGATTACGATCACGAGGGTTCCGGAGGGCGACTTCTGCCTCCTCGCTTAACGCCAGACAAGAGTACCACGAAACCGAGCCACTCGGATTGATTCGTAAGGCGTTATTGAAGATCCCTTTGTTGACTTCAACGTTTATCACATCGCAATGACTTGTGTAAATATTGTTGGGGAAATCTATGTATACATTTTATTCCAGAGTCCCTTGTCAATGAAGTTATGTATTGGTGAAACCGACCTCCAAGTATTGCTCCCATTGTTGACCAGCGATTTTCTCGGCCTGGACGATGTTATACACGGCCTTCACAGCTGAGAGAAAACTACTCCGTGATATTCACGGTAACTTGGAACCTTTTTCTGACCAGAATATTCAAGCACGGTGTGGGAAACCCAGGGGCACCAGCAATTAAGGTATCAAATCTTACTTTCAAAAACATCAAACGCTTGTCATATGTATCCAAACAAAACATCATGACCATAATTGTACAACGGGGAGGAACTTAGCCTCTCCCCAAAACGAGTGAATGCCCGCTCGCTCCGTTGACGCCCTGCTAGTTCAAATCACGAAAAACCTGCTCCTCCCAAAACGCCACAACCTCGTCCAGCTCCGGCCGGTCGTTCGGGTCCCGCTCAATACAGCGCATCACCATCGTCTTCCACGCCGCCGGCACGTCCTTGGACGCCTCCGTCCACACCGCCGCGTCCGGCGACTGCTCCACCTGCTCCAGCAGCATCCACATCGTCCGCCCCAGGCTGAACACCTCCGCGAGCTCCGCCGCGCGCGGGCACGTCCGCTTCCACTCGGGGAACACGTTCCAGTCCGGGAACCCCCACTTCTGGTTCTTGCGCGGGGCGCCCTCGTGCGGCGTGTAGATGATGCGCGGCTTGTTCTTCTTCTTCTTGTTGTTGTTCAGGATGGAGGACTCCTCGGCTTCCTGGTCGATGGCCACCTCGGGCGGGTGCGTGAACATGGACACCCCGCTCTGCTCCCAGTCGATCAGCCGCACGTTGTCGTCCCCGTCGACGAGCATGTTGCCCGGCTTCAGGTCCATGTGGTAGCTCCCGGCCACCTGGTGCGTGTGCTGGATCGCGAGGGCCATCTGGTAGCACCACTTGGCGCGGCGGGCGAGCGGCAGGCGGATGTTGGCCTTGTTGGCGCGGAGGACCTGCTCGTCGACGCTGTCGCGCGCCATGACGGGCTGCAGGAAGCCGCAGATGCGGTCCTGCTCGGGGACGACGACGAGGATCTGGGGCCGCGGCATGATGTTGGGGTGCGGCGGCAGCGTGCAGAGGGTGCGGATCTCGTGGAGGAGGGTCTTCTCGACGTGCTCGCGGAAATCGTGGCGGGCAGCGTCGAAGTTGACGCCCTTGAAGACGAAGGGGGCGGCGAAGGCCGGGTGGGTCACGGTCCGGGCGCCGGTTTTGCCGGGGAGGCGGCCGATGTGGATGAGGTCGGAGAAGTGGACGAGGTCGAAGGTTGCGGCGGGGCAGCCGGCGGCGCGGAGGGCGGCGAGGAAGGCGGTGTAAGGGGTGAGCTGACGGATGTAGTCCTCCCTAATAGGAGACATGCTTTCCGCAGTCATGATGACCGTGGGGGGG